>JAIGNY010001388.1:272500-400000 GCA_020152595.1 Chiridota heheva | reverse complement strand
ATAATACCTCTGTGGTGCCTCCTGCCTTCTGGTTACTATCATAACACCTCTGTGGTGCCCCCTCTGCTTCTGGTTACTATCATAACACCTCCCTCTGTGGTGCCTCCTCATAACACCTGTGGTGCCTTCTGGTTACTATCATAACACCTCTGTGATGCCTCCTGCTTCTGGTTACTATCATAACACCTCTGTGGTGCCTCCTGCTTCTGGTTACTATCATGACACCTCTGTGGTGCCTCCTGCTTCTGGTTACTATCATAACACCTCTGTGGTGCCTCCTGCTTCTGGTTACTATCATAACACCTCTGTGGTGCCTCCTGCTTCTGGTTACTATCATAACACCTCTGTGGTGCCTCCTGCTTCTGGTTACTATCATAACACCTCTGTGGTGCCTCCTGCTTCTGGTTACTATCATAACACCTCTGTGGTGCCTCCTGCTTCTGGTTACTATCATAACACCTCTGTGGTGCCTCCTGCTTCTGGTTACTATCATAACACCTCTGTGGTGCCTCCTGCTTCTGGTTACTATCATAACACCTCTGTGGTGCCTCCTGCTTCTGGTTACTATCATAACACCTCTGTGGTGCCTCCTGCTTCTGGTTACTATCATAACACCTCTGTGGTGCCTCCTGCTTCTGGTTACTATCATAACACCACTGTGGTGCCTCCTGCTTCTGGTTACTAACATAAAACCTCTGTGGTGCCTCCTGCTTCTGGTTACTATCATAAAACCTCTGTAGTGCCTCCTGCTTCTGGTACTATCATAAAACCTCTGTGATGCCTCCTGCTTCTGGTTACTATCATAAAACCTCTGTGGTGGTGGCCTTACATTCAGATTTGTTTTCCTTTGAGTAAATTTGTACTTTTGTGTAGTCTATTTCCTCCACTTTAAAAAGTTGGAAGAAGACACTTAAATTCAGTAAATGACAGGGGCCCCTCCAAAATCAAACTTGTTACTGTATATTGCAATGTAGCTTAAAGGAGCACTCCACCGAAAAGTGTGGGCATATTTTACTGAAGTCTCCCATATAATCCAGTGCATGTCTTTATAGGTTTTCATACAGTCTCTTTGGATATGATTATTCATAGCTTTGTTGTGCTATGCTGTACAGCACTGTCAATCATGCACATAGGCATAGTTGTGTAGGGTACTTCACTGGTTGTTAGGACTTGACAAATGCACAGGAAGTTTATTTTGTTACTATTTTTTCTTGTAATCGTATTCACCCAATAAACTTTGCTTGGAATTGGCATCTTTTCACAGTTGGAACGCGTTTCTAATGGTCATTTGGTAATAAATCAGCAACAATTTTGTACATCGAGTCTTACTGTGTTGTTGGGCAAGTGTAATAATATTATAACATTAGGATATGATATTTTGAAAGGGGTTTATTACACTCATGTAACAAACACTCATAGTGGGGCAGGGGAGCTAAATAAGAGATGAGAGTGAGTAAGAGAGGAGTGGCCAAGGTGAATGCGGGTAACAACAATATAATGATGAAACCAGAACCAAAAGACTGTGGTTCTGATGCTAATTTTTCAAAAGCTGATTGATTTGCAAAATCATGTATTTACTGTAATGTCATTGCATATCATGAAATATTTGTTCCAGGATATTCATAAACCACAGCCATCATGTAATAAATAAAATTGTTGACAACATTAGCATTTGTACAACAACTAACAACATTATCATAGCTATTATGATGCAAAAACGGTTGCTCATTTATCCTATTTCAAGAATTTGCCAGTAAGCCCCACCTACTCATTTATATTCATGAAATCACTTCCACAACATTAGAAGATATGTACATGACCCATCTGTGTACCTCATATGGCATAAATCTGATGTATCATTCATGGGGTATAGTGTGGTGTTTACATTATTTGGCACTTCCACATTAAGCCACACCCACCATGCATATTAATGACATCTGCTGATAAGAATGTACACAATAACCAACACAATTATCATGCCAAATATGATGCAAAAAGGACATACAGTTGCTTATTCATCACTTTTTCAAAATTGTCACTTTAAGCTCCACCCACTTATTGATGTGCATGACATCACTACCAAATAAAAACAAGAGAGTGTACCTACAGACTATGTGCTATCTGTGTACCAAATATGAAATGAATTCTGTTTACAATTCTTGAGATAGTGTTTACAAGCTCTTTTCAGCAAAATCATATTAAGCCCCGCCCACTATGCATATGAATGAAATTCAACATTTTTACATCATGAACATGTACACACCAGCTAACATCACATTTATCCCAAATATAAAACAAAACAGGCATGCCGTTGTTAAAATATGAACATTTCAAGATTTTTACATTAAGCCCCACCTACTAATTAATATGCAAGATATCCACTAAAAACAATAGGGCACATCTACAGACCATGTGCTATCTGTGTACGAATATGACATGAATCCAGTTTACCATTCTTGAAATACCCTGTTTACAAGCTCTTTTCAGCAAAATCATATTAAGTCCCACCCACTATGCGTATTCAAAAATTCAACATTTTTACATCATGAACATGTACACACCAGCTAATATCATAATTACAATGATGTTACAGTAGGGTCATTTGCAAATAGACAGAGCTGTGATGGTATGGCTACTATCTGGTTCTGGATCTTATAAAACAAGATGCCATTAAACAAATAGCAGGATTGTGACATGCATGGGAGTAGAACCATGACAAATTTATGAACTACAGCTAAGGTCACAAATACAACTTCTACAAGCTACAATAAAAAAAAACTTTAAAAAGAATACTTTGTTATAAGTACATAACAACTAATGGCAATATCTGATTGCAAGAATTTCATAAGCTACTTGTACATGGCTTCCGAAAGCCAAACGTGGATGTTTTCTTCCTCATTTTACTAGTTTACCAAAAAGGAGGGATGCCATGTGAGACGGAGAAAAACCACTGATGCAGGACATAAGGTAGATGTTTTTTTAGGGAGGGATGCCTCATTTTACTAGTTTACCCAAAATCCCCTCTACCCCACCAAAATAAATCAATTGAATATTTGTGATGATTTCCTGGATTGTGCCAGATATCAAATTGTTTATCTTCTTGTACATCTAAACAAGCTTTAATTAATAGCCTAAAAGTTCCCAATTGTCATCAAAGCCAATTTGCGGAGTTTCTTTATTTATCTCTAATGGAGATTTTGGGACATGATGGGCTTATGTCGTATTTAAATCACAGGTAGTGTTTTAGGAAGCTTTTTAGAAAGAGGGCATTTTAACAAATTTCTTCTTAATTTTCATACAAATTACGACAATTTTATGAAAGCTAAGATTATCGACTATACATAGATGTGCATAATGTTTTAAGCCAATCATGAAAATGTTATGCAAATGAGGTCGCCTTTTTGCATATCTGGTATCACAAAACTGATATCTTCATGATATATCTTGTGGTGAATGGCAAATTTTTTGATTGAGAGAATTATCTTGCAATTGATACCACTTTTGGATTTTTTGAAACAGGGAAAATAAGAATATGTCAATTTTTGTTGTTGATAATTTTGTTTTTTGTAAAGTTTCTCGCCATTTTACTTATTTCTGTACAGATGCAATGTTAAGAGCAGATTTAGTGCACCGATGCTTAGTTCATAGCGAAGAATAGGAGCTATTTATTTATTCCATTGAATCAATGGAGAGAATATTCTATTGTGCAAATGGGGGTGAAAAAAGTTTTAGATTTTGATATTCTGATGTTGACTTATGATTAAGTACAAGTTCCAAAATTCATCAAAAATCACAAAATTTTATATTTTACCTCAACTTTAAAAATCACGGCTAGGTTTGAGCAAAATTCAAATAGATTGATACAATTTGACTTGTCAAAACAATTTTGACCAAAAATGAAATTATATTATTTGAAAGTATAAGCAAATTCTCACCTCATTGAACCTTTTTATCGTTTTGCCTTTGTTGAGATCCCAGATAAACACACCATTCCTGGAAGTGCCAGCAACTATACAATTCAGGTCAGCTGATAAATGAAGATAAGCAATCACTCAATATATTAATCAATCAAACAACAATCAATTAATCAATCAATCAAAATAAAATTAACTTTTCAGGCAATTATTAATTTGGAGAAGACAATCACAAACTAAGAACGGTAAATACCGTAAGGTTCACATGCCCATGCAAATTGACACCAATATCATATGAGCTACCCAATTATAAAAATGGCATCCCACACTATGTCCCTCCACATGGCATACAATGTCCCACATGGCATCCCATGTCAAACATGGCATCCCACCCCATGTCCCACATGATATTCTATCCCATCTAATGCCCTGCATGGCATTCTACCATGTTCTATATTGCATCCCACCATATATCCCACATGGCATCCCACCCTATGTCCCATATGGTATCTCATCCTATGTCCCACATGGCATCCCTCCCTATGTCCCACATGGCATCCCTCCCTGTGTCCCACATGGCATCCGTTCCTGTGTCCCACATGGCATCCCTGCCTATGTCTGCGATGGCATCTCACCTTATGTCACATCAGTAGCTTGAAGTATCCCCACTCATGTCCCACATGGCAGTCCACCATATATCCCACATGGCATTCCACCATATGTCCCACATCGGACCCCACCATATGTCCCACATGACATCCCATTTCATGTCCCACATTGCATCCCTCCCTATGTCCCACATGACATCCTCCTTTGTCCCCATGCATCCTACCTTATGTCCTGCATCAGTGGTTTTCCTCCCATGTCTCACATGACATCCCTCCTTTTGTCTCCCATGGCATCCCACCTTATGTCCCGGATCAGTGGTTTCCCACCCGATGTCCCACATAGCATCCCATTTTATGTTCCACATTGATTCTACTAATGACCACAATAATAAAGGTGGAGTTTAAAAATTATGCCTGATACAGCCATTGGTGCACAAATATATAAACCTCAAGAGTAATGAGAGACACTTGAGGATCTCTGAAGAATATTGGAAAATTATATTATCTTGCAGTCATCTTCTAAGGAAATATTAAATGTTTTTGTAGACTTTTTACAGAAACTAGTCTTCAACCTGTCCAAATTTCTTTGAAAAAGAGGAATTCTGAATAAACTTGAACATTTCTGAGGAAATCTTAGGAAAAACTGCAGATGGACGGCCAGACGGATAAAATCGCCATTACATAGGTTCGCATTATGCTTCGCATGCTCACCAAAAATAATATAAAAGATATAAATTTCACTTGACAAGATAATGAATTTCTGTTCTAGTCATTGAAGAATAAACGGCAGAGCCATAACCAAAATTTTCCCAATTTTCAAAATAATGATCCAAATTTCTTGCCCACAAATTACAAAAAACAACAAGTTGTAGATCCATATTGCTTCAATTTGATGATTGATTTTCTGAAATTTGGGGGTATTTCTGGTCACAGATTTAATTCCCACCCCTAATTAACAAGTAATATCTATAGATAATTTTATCCAGAGGGTCATTTTTCTGGAAGAACTCCAAAAAGTCAAAAGCTGGGATGAGTTGTAGGGGTGGAAGAGGAGAACAAATATGGGAAGCTCTAAGAAGGTTGTACAGGGGGCAAGCAAGTAGAACGTGATGGACTGTGAGGGTGCAATGGCAATTGTTGCAGAAGGGTTGGGGGGAGCCAATAAGGAGGTGGGAGAGAGTGAGGTGGGTGTGACCTATTCTAAGACGGGTAATATGAACGTTGTCGATACGAGAAAGGTTGTTAATGGTGGGTTTAATCGGAATGGTGGGCCGGATGACGTGGAGTTTGTTATCAATTTGGGAGTTTCATGAGGTTTGCCAGCGGTCACGAACAAGGGAAGCGATAAGCGGTTTGATGTCAGAAAGGGTTTTTCGGAAAAGGGGTAGGGAAGGTTGAGGGCAAGCTTAGTGGCTGCATCAGCCCTGTCATTGCCAGGGATACCAACATGGCTGGGTATCCAGAAGAAAAGAATACTTTTCCTGCAGAAGATGGGCAAAAGGAGTTTCCGGAGGAGGAGGTGGGATGTGAAGTTATCCCATTTAAGATTGAGTAAAGAAGTAAGAACAGGCTTGGAGTTGGAGAAAATGGCAAAGTGGCTGAGCGGAGAGTACTTAATTAAGTTAAGGGCGAGGAGGATGGCCTTTGCCTCGGCTGAAAAGATGGACGAGTAGTAGGGAAGTCTGCTACTGAGAGTGATGTCTTGGATGACGGCAGCAGCAGCTGTCTTGTTGCCTTCCTTGGAGCCATCAGTATAGATGGAGGTGTAGTTTGCGAGTTGGTCTTTGATTGGTTGTGGAGATTGTTGATGAGGTTAAAGTGGGTTTGGGTTTTGTGATGAGTAAGGAAGCCCAGGTGGATAGAAGGGAGGGGGGTGGACCAAGGAGGAAAAGTGGGCCAGGAGAAGGTGCCGAGAGTGGCGGGGTTGATGCCGAGATGGAGGAGGTCTGATTTAATGCGTAAGCTAAAGGGAGGTGATAGGATTTAAGTCCTATCAAAGAGGGTGAAAAAATTAAGGTACCTAATGAGGTTGTAAACAGGGTTCTGGGTGTTGGTGAGGACTCTAGGAGAGGCTAAGTAGAAAGGGGGTTCATTGGCCTTAACATGAAGGCTGGTAATTAGGAAGGTCCTGTAGGCACCTAGACAAAGCCCGAGGGCTTTATTTTGGATGGTGTTGATGTGGTTGAGGTATGAGTTGTGAGCGACACAGTAGACAATATTGCCATAGTCAAGCTTGGTACGAATGGTGAGCCTGAAGATATTGAGGAGAGCATGGCGGTTCGCACCCCAAGTGGTGTTGGAGAGGAGGCGGAGAATGTTGAGGGAGCTGTTGCATTTAGTTTTAGGTTGGTGATGTGTTGCTTGTAGGAGAGCTTGGGGTCTAGAGCTAAACCCAGGAACTTCGTGTGTTTAACTTTAGGATGCGATTGCCATTGAGCACGAAGTTTGGGTTCGGTGGAGGTTGTTGATATGACAGAAGTGCATGCAGACTGTCTTGTCTTTGGGGAATTTATACCATTATTGTTGCACCAGACTTGCAGCTGGTTGAGGCTGAATTGGTGTCTATTTTCGACAAGAGGAAAGCTAGAGGAGGAGTAGAAGATGGTGAAGTCGTCCACGTAGAGGGTACGTTTGATGTTGGTGCCAAGGTTGTCCGCGATGTCATTAATGCTCAGGTTGAAGAGAGTGGGAGAGAGGATGCTGCCTTGGGGTATGCTTTCTTCTTGGGGGTAGGGGTTGGAGGGTGTGTGGCCAATACGAACTTGGAACTGCCTGGGCGAGAAGAAGTTTTGAATAAAGATGGAAAGATGGCCTCTGAGGCCGATGGTGTAAAGTTTGCAGATAATGCCGTATTTCCAAGTAGTGTCAAAAGCTATCTTGAGGTCAAAAAAGATGGCAATGAGGTGTTCCTTTTTTGCAAAGGTTTCCCAGATAGCGGTGTTGACCCTAATTAACTGGTCTAGGGTATTGCGACGTTTCCGGAAGCCGCTTTGGTGAAGGAGAGGATTCTGATGGTATCAAGGAACTAGTTTAGTATCTGATTAATGAATGGAGGGGTCGGTACTGTCCTTCCCTGGTTTAAGGACCAGGGTGACAATAGCTGTCCTCTACATAGGGGGAAAGGAGTGTGAGGACCAAATGTGGTTGAGGATGGTGAGTAGGGTAGTAGTGGCCTTGTTGAGGGGGTGTTTCAGGAACTGGTAGGGGATGTTATCTGGGCCCTGGAGGTGCAGCCAGCGTCATGGATGGCTTGGTTTAATTCAGAAAGGGTGAGAGGGGTGTTGTAGCTCTCGGAGTTGTTGGAAGGAAAAGTGATACTCCGGGCTTCATCGTGAGCTTTTTTGTTTTGAAAGCATAGGAGTAGTTGGCTGAGGACATGATGTTGATGAAAGAGGCGGCGAAATGGTTAACGAGGTCCTTTTTTCGCGGTGAGAAGGTCACCATTCAGGAGAGATGGGAGATGGGAGACTTGCCCACCCTGCCGTGGAAGCTGTTAACCATTCTCCAAATCTTCTTAGCGGGGGTGTTGGTGGTGAGAGAAGAGATGAAGTTGTTCCAAGTGTTGGTTTTACTGTCCTTGATAGTGCGCCTGGCATTGGCACGGCTGATGCAAAAGAGGTTGAGGTTGTGGGTGGTTGGGTTAGTTTTGAAGTTCCTGATGCCTTTTTCTGTACTTGATGGCGGTTTTGCAGTCATCAGAGAACCAGGGGTTGGGGGGTGATTAGGGGTTTTGGGAATTGAGCAGGTGGCGATGTTGATAAGGATATTACTGACGTTTGACATGGGATCCTCACCCTCGAGGAGATGGGGGAAAAGGTGTGAGTCACAAAGGGTTTCAAAAGGGGTCAGTCATCCTTCTCGAGGTTCCAATTGGGGGTGTGGTCAGTGGGGGTTTGAAGGTTGGAGTGTATAAGAAGAGGGTAATGGTCACTACCACAGAGATCAGCAGTGACTCTCCCGCTGAAATCAATGAGGAGGTTTAGGGACCAGATAGACAGGTCAATACAGGTAAGAGAGCCTGTGGCAGGATGAAGGTAGGTAGAGGAGTTAGTGTTGAGCAAGAAGAGGTTGTCCTGCTGAAGAGTGTTCTCAATAAGCTTGCCTCTGGGGGTGGTGGTAATAGAGCCCCACAGAGGGTTGTGGGCGTTGAAGTCACCAGGAAGGATGAAGGGGGAGGGGAGCTGAGAGATAAGGTTGTTAAGGCTCGTTGGCTGAATGTTAGCATTGGGGGGAGATAAATATTGCAAAGAGTGAGAGTTTTGTGGAGGGAGATAGACATACAGATGGCCTGAAGGTCGGTGTGCACATGAATAGGGCTGTGTGGGATATCGTGTCTAACGAGAATGGAGATGCCCTTACAGGCCCTGTCGGCGTCCACTTGATGTTTGTGATAGCAAGCGAAGTTGTTGAGGGAATAATGGTCAGTGGTTTTCAAGATGGTTTCTTGTAAGCAGAAGACGACCGGGTTGAAGGTGGTGGCCAGAAGGTCAATTTCTTCAGAATTGGCCTTGTATAATGTTGTTTATGTTGTTGTTATTGTTTATGTTGCATGCCATAAGGAAGCAGGGGGTTATCTTGAGGAAGATCTGTTGGGTCTGAGCTAGCTTATTTTTTCTTTGGATCTGTCCCTGTGTTTCTTTGGGAGCGGTTGTTTTTAAAAGTTGGACGAGAAGTATGTTTGGTAATCAAACAATCCATGTTCTCTTCCATGTCATTTGTGTGGGTTTGGATGGTGGACTGTTTGTTTATTGGTTTGTTGATTGGATAACTGTTAGCCAGGTTGGCCAGAGTTTGATGTTTGTTGGCATTGGAGGTGTTGGCGTAGGGGATGGCGGGAGTCTTAGAGGAGAGGAGGGTTGGGGAGGGAAGTGGTGGTGGTGGAGGTGGTTTGGGTAATGGGTGTGGTTGGGTTGTTGGTAATAGTAATGGGCGTAGGACTGGGTAAGAAGAGCCAGGTGAGGTCTGTTTGGGTATGTGAGTCAGTTTAGATGTGTTAGGGAAGGGGGTGGGGGGAAATATTGGTGTTAGAAGAGACTGTGCTCGAGTAGGATGGTTTAGCGTGGAGTGAAGCGAGAAATTGCTTCATGGCCTCCGGGTAATTAATGTTGGGATTAAGGGTTTTTAGTTTGGTTATTTGTTTTTCTTAAAGCCAGGTGGGGCAGTCTTTTGAGAAGGAGGGATGGTTAGCTGGATGAGTACCGTCGCAATTGGTGCAGTGTGGGGTGCTGGTGCAGGAGGTGCTGTCATGGTCCAGGGCTCCACAGTTGCCACAGCGCGCTTGGCTGCGGTAGGAGGTTTTACCATGGCCATACCTCTGGCACTTATGACAACAGAGGGGGTTAGGGATATAAGGGGTGACTGGGATTCTCAGGTAGTCAGCAGTGATGTGGGAGGGAAGAGTTGGTGTGGAAAATGTCAGGAAGATGGTATTGGTAGATATTTCAGCACTGTCTCTCTTGAGGACGAGACGATGGGCTTCAGTTACGTGTTGTTTGCAAGTTCCTCTACGAGGTCTTCATCGGTCAGGTAGGCTAGGTCTCTGGTTCTGACCACACCTTTGCTGGAGTTTAGGGAATGGTGAGGGGTGACTGTAACGCCAATACCGGTATTGGCTAGGGTTTTGATGGTGAGGAGGGTGGTGGCTTGAGTGTCTCTGGTGCAGTGCACCAGGAGATCGCCGGATCTGAGGGTGGAGACCTTAGGGAGGGTACCGACAAGGCCTTGGAGCGCTTTGTGAATTAGAAAAGGGCAATTGTTTTAAAACTATCTTGTTTATTGGTGGCCTGTATTATTAGAATTTTGGGGATTGGGACTGAATAATGGTCAATAGAGGTAGCAGGTGGGTCACAGAGAGGGGAGGGAGGGTCAAGGTCAAGGCAGAAGCGTTTCGTCATGATGAACAAAAAACCAAGGGCTGAGAGACAAGAAATAAAAAAAATCGTGAAACTACTATAGGAGAACCGCTGTACTGGTAATGATAAGGCGCGAAAGTCTGGTCAGAACGGAAGGGAAAAAACCCCAAAAGAAACGATCTCACGAAAACAGATGCCCAGTCACAATAAGAGACTTCCGGAAAATGAAGATATAAAACAAAATTTAGGTGGTAAAGTGCAAGGTGAAATGAAACGGAATGAATAGTTGGAGAAGATAGAACAGAAGTCATGTCGCTCTCAACATGCTGATCGGACTCATCCTATAAGTAGATCCAAATAAATAGATCAATATAAGTAGATGCATATAAGTAAATCCATGCAAGTAGATCCATACAAGTAGATCCATAGAAGTAGATCTATATAAGTAGATCCATATAAGTAGATCCATATAAGTAGATCCATATAAGTAGATCCATATAAGTAGATCAATATAAATAGATCCATATAAGTAGATCCATATAAGTAGATCCATATAAGTAGATCCATATGTATATCCATAGAAGTAGATCCATATAAGCAGATCGATATAAGTAGATCCATATAAGTAGATCTATATAAGTAGATCCATATAAGTAGATCCATATAAGTAGATCCATATAAGTAGATCAATATAAATAGATCCATATAAGTAGATCCATATAAGTAGATCCATATAAGTAGATCCATATAAGTAGATCCATATAAGTAGATCAATATATCCAGTAGATCCATATAAGTGGATCCATATAAGTAGATCTATATAAGAGATCCATATAAGTAGATCCATATAAGTAGATCCATATAAGTAGATCAATATAAGTAGATCCATACAAGTAGATCCATATAAGCAGATCCATATAAGTAGATCCATAAGTAGATCCATATAAGTAGATCCATATAAGTAGATCCATTAATGTAGATTCAATAAGTAGATCCATATAAGTAGATCCATATAAGTAGATCTAATAAACAAGTTGTAGATCCATATTGCTTCAATTTGATGATTGATTTTCTGGGATTTGGTGGATTTTCTGATCAAGGATTTATTTCCCCACCCCTAATTAACAAGTAAAAAAGTTGTAGATCCTTATAAATAGATCCATGATCCATATAAGTAGATCCATATAAGTAGATCCAAAAGTAGATCCATTTAAGTAGATCCACCATATAAGTAGATTCATAAATAGATCCATATAAGTAGATCCATTCCCTGGGATTTGGTGAAATATCTGCAAGGATTTAATTCCCCACCCCTTCCTTCCCCATATAGCTACACCAGAAACAATAAGCAAAGTGAAACTTTTGAAATGTAATATGTATAACTGAAAAGCTGATGATGAATGATATTTTTGAAACAAAAGATTATAATGCAAGCCAATAGGTGCTTCTCCTTACCTGGTGCCCATGACAAAGAGTAGATAACACCTTCATTTCCTGGGGATGCGTCTATGGCTTTCAGGCTGTTGATGTCCCATACTTTCATGGTACCATCAAAAGAAGCTGTAGCCAGGAGGTCAGGGTTGTCTGGTTTGAATTTGCAGTCAAAGATGGTCTCAATATGTCCCTAAAAACAACAAAATATTCATGTACGTAGACTTTATTCCATCTTTGCTAAAAATAGGGAAAAGAACATTAAGCTTTAAGTGACTAATGTATATATGCAGATAAACAAAAATGTAATCTTACCAACTCTCTCAAAAAATCCCATTTCCGTTTCTGAAAATCATACAAGCCAACACCGCCATCTTGGAATGTACAAACAGCATGCCCTGGTGGAAGCGCATAAGAAAGATGCATGCTCTCTCTACTTGAGTTTGGTGAACCCTGACTGGTGGACGTCACATGGTTTGCTGTATCTGGCTGGTTTTGATTATCGTCAGCATGAGGTGTGTGGAGCACGCAGAGTGCATGGAAGCCTGTCTTTTTCAGTTTGAAGCTGAGTATTGGGGTCGACTTGGAAACGCTCCAAAGACGGAGTATTCCTACATGAGTATCTGTAAAATAAAAAAATTATGATTTTGATTTTGAGAAGTAGTAAAACCTTTGGTACAAAAGTAAATGAGAAATACCAATAATCATTTCATTCGAAGTAAAATCAATTCTTCTATTCAATGGAGAGACCTAGAGGAAGGTAATGTGCATTTCATAGGTGAGCTCTATAATGGTACCCCATTCAAATTAGGCTTATTTGAAAGTAAGAAAAAAATCAAGTGCGAATTCTCTATTAACATGGCAGTTTCTGCTTTATTCATATCTGCATTTCTTATGACTTACAAAAAATTGATTTCACTTTTTGAATTTGTCACTCTAAAATTAAAAGCTTTTTATTACAGTTGCCTCATAAAGCAGATGCAATTGTTTACTTTGCTGTACAGGACAAAGCAATTCATCCCAGAGTAATTATCTAAGTGCACTTAATCCTTAAATGCCGGATCGACATGATTTTTGTCAATCTAGAAGTGCTATTTTCAATACATCCTTTTGGAACCATTACCAAACTGATACGGAGTAGTTTGTATATCATTTGAAAGAACTCCTTTGATTCTTTCATATTCTAACCATTTTTGATGGGGATCATATTAAGATTTTCAGAGTAAAACCGAGCCAAACATGAGTAATTTTCATATTTTTACCCAAATTTCCCCCAAATTGATAAATATTCAGGAAAGTTGTAACTTTAAAGTCATTCATCAATATCAAATACTGTAAAACTAATCAAATTTCATCAAAACCTATCTAAAATTTGAAATTTTTGGGCATTTTACTCTGTTATTTACCATTTTCGGTACATTTTGAAGCAACATTTTTAAAGAATTCTAGTTCTTGAATGGAAAATCAGAACGGAATGTTTTTTTTCTGCCATCTTATAGACCTTGAAGCCAGCTTTCAAATGAACTACTATGTTGATGCATAGCCCCCTCACACAAAAAGAAAAGAAAAATCCATTGCAACTTTCCGAAGATACACAACTTTGCGAAGACAGAAAGACTTTACCAATATCTGCATTTTCCCAACCCTGAAATCATATTCATATCTTATTTTATTCTTTAGTTTGAGGTAATTTGCATATAAATTAGTATGCAAAATATAATAAACAACCTTAAGAATATGGTACAATTGATTTTCAACATTTTCAAGAGCCTACAAACAAAAAAACTTCTGATTTCAGATTAAATTCCCACACTATTGTAAAGATTGATAATAATGGGTCATGATATAGGTCAAAATGTGACATTATGAATTAATTTGCATATTCAATTGTTCCTACTTCCAAAAATATTGTGAGTGGTATCATTGAAAAGATCTTTTCATCAACATTTAATAAATTCTATCAAAAATGCCACAACTGCTTACCACAAGAGAACACATAAACACAAAGTTAGGCAGTTTTGTTCACTAAGGGCATGTATATTAAATGAGCTAATTTACATAAATTTGCATATTCCAGTAGAAAATTAAATTTGTTGCCATTGTAAAGATCCAAGTATGCCCTTTTAGCACAGTGGCAGTACTTGTAATGTTAGCAAAGGAAAGGCTCTGTGTGGAAAGCATTATCTAAAAGTTTCCTAAAATACAGATTCTAAATGCCAGGCCAGTGTGTTTAAAGTCCTTAGAAAGACACTTTATCTGCATTTACTAGTTGAAATTCTGTAATGGGTTTCTGTGAAGAAAGTGACAGTTCTATAATGTTTGGAGCCCGGCGCCTGTTAATTGCTGATAAACACAAAATGTCCAATGAGAAAGTTTTCAAAAGAGTTAAGGCCCAGTGACCAGGGTAATAATTGTAAAGCGCTTCAAAGTCTATGACAGAAGACCTTTATAAGCATTACGATTATTATTATATGCCAGAGAGGCATGATGGGTAGTAAGTATTAAAGTCTGATTTTTCTTCTAAAAAGGGTAACACTGTGATCATATAGTTCAAAATATTCCTTTCAATGTGACAAGTTTACTACGAGGTATACAGACAGGTAGTGGCAATATCCACTAAATCACTTAAATATACATTGTCAACCACGAATGGCTGAATTTTGCATTAAGATTACAAGCATTCTTTTTTATTTTATATCTTTAAATGTTGTGTTCTTACACATTTAGTTTATTTATCATACTGGAACATGTGACTTGTGTATATTTTGTTGCTTGTTTAAGTGTTAAGGTTTTTGCCTTGAGCTACAGTATAAGCCAAAATCACAACAACCAATGAAAAATTGTATTTGGCTCTGCCTTTCATGAATAATTATGAAGTCAACAACTCAACATTCTATGGGATCCTGTATCATCCTTGCTTTATCAACAGCATCATACCAAGTTTAATTTAAATCTGACATGGGTTTGTGGAAATATGAGCATAAACAGAATTTCACAGTTAGTCCTGCCTTCTCATTAAAATTTATTTCAGCACCAAAAACAATAGGGATCATCTGCAGACCACAACACACCCATATACCACGTATGGTATAAATCCACCTCAATTATCTTGAGATATCGTGTTTACAAGCTTAACAGAATTTTACATTTAGCCCCACCTACTAACTAATATTCATGACATCATCACCAAAGATAGGGATCATCAACAGACTACAACACATCCATATACCAAGTATGACGTACATCCACCTCACTGTTCTTGAAATATTGTGTTTACTATTTTGTTCACAGAATTTTACATTTAACCCCACCTACTAATTAATATTTATGAAATCAGCACCAAAATCAATAGGGCTAATTTACAAAGAACAGCACATCCATATACCACGTATGACATAAATCCACCACACGGTTCTTGAAATATCATGTTTAAAAGCTTTTTAACAGAATTTTACATTTAACCCTGCCTACTAATTAATATTCATGACATCAGCACCAAAAACAATACAGACCATCTACAGACCACAACACATTCATATACCAATTATAACATAAATCCACTACACAGTTCTTGACATATCGTGTTTACAAGCTTCTGTCACAGACACACATACACATGTAAATATACACCCACACATACATAACATAACAAGATTACGGGTTAAGAAGGGTTAGTCACCCCATAAAAAGCCTAAACTAACACCACCACCACAAAAAAAACACAAAAACACACAAAGACACCCAGAGTTAGTAAAGAACTTATCAATGTTGACTTTGAAATTGTGAACAGAATTGGAGCTAACTACCCACTCAAGCAAAACATTTCACTCATTAATAACTCTTTGTGAAAAGCTAAAACGCCGAATATCTATCTGTGTGAACTCTTTGGTCAACTTCAATCTGTTACCATGTGTCACATGAGGATTAGCCGAAACATGCAAGAAATAACAGGAAGTCAAAGCATCACTACCTGATAGGTTTGTTCGTTTGTTTGATGAGGTCTTAACGGCACCACGACAACGAGGGTCAAATTGCGCCTGAGAGGTCAGATCATTTTAGAGGTAGGAAGAAAAGAAAACAGGAAGAGAATGAGAGAAATTCAAGAGCAAAAGTCAGAAAGCTGTGATCGAGAGAGGAGGTGCATGGGTGAAACAAAACAAAGTAGGAAGGGGGTGCAAGAGGAGAATTAAATATGGTTGTAGAGGGAAGCATGATGAAGGAAGGAGATGATTTTATCCAGAGGATTTTTTTGAAAGAACTCAGCAATTGAGTTGTGGGGAGCGAGAGAAGCTCTGGGAAGGTTGTACAGGGGGCAAGCAAGGAAAACGTGATGGATAGTAAGGATGCAGTGGCAATTGTTACAGAGGGGTTGGGGGGAACCAATAAGGAGGTGGAAGTGAGTGAGGTAGGTGTGACCAATTCTAAGACGGGTAATATGAACATTGTCGATACGAGAAAGGTTGTTGATGGTGGATTTGATCGGGATTGTGGGCTGGATGACATAGAGTTTGTTATCAATTTGGGAGTTCCATAAGGTTTGCCAGCGGTCACGAACAAGGGAAGCGATAAGCGGTTTGATGTCAGAGAGGGTTTTAGGAAAAGGGGTAGAGAGGAGGTTGAGGGCAAGCTTAGCGGCTGCATCAGCCCTGTCATTGCCAGGGATGCCAACGTGGCTGGGTATCCAGAAGGAAAGAACCCTTTTCCTGCAGAGGGTGGGGGAAAAGAGTTTCCGAAGGAGGAGGTGGCAAGTGAGGTTATCCCATTTAAGATTGAGTAATGAAGTAAGAACAGCCTTTGAGTCGGAGAATATGGCAAAGTGGCTGAGAGGAGAGTACTCAATAAAGTTGAGGGCGAGGAGAATGGCCTTAGCCTCGGCAGAAAAGATGGATGAGTAGTCAGGAAGTCTGCTACTGAGGGTGATGTCTTGGATGATGGCAGTAGCAGCTGTCTTGTTGCCTTCCTTGGAGCCATCAGTATAGATGGAGGTGTAATTTGAGAGTTGGTCTTTGATTTGGTTGTGGAGATTGATGAAGAGGTTAGGGTGGGTTTGAGTTTTGTGATGAGTGGAGAGGCCCAGGTGGACAGAGGGGAGGGGGGTGGCCCAAGGAGGAAAAGTGGGCCAGGAGTAGGTGCCGAGAGTGGCAGGGTTGATGCCGAGATGGAAGAGGTCTGATTACCAGATAGGAACTTAAAAACTGGAATCAAATCGCAACGTACTGTACTCTTCTTGACTCAAACCAAGAATTTGCAACCTAGATTCATAAGAGAGATTCCTTACTTTGGGAATAAGTCTAGTGGCTCTTCGCTGAACCTGCTCCAAAATGAACTCATCCTACTCATAAAATGGACTCCAAGCCTGAATAGCATACACAAGGTGAGGCCTGACTAACTGCTTATACAAATTAAGAACAACCTCTCTACCAAGAAAACAAAAGCCAAATTGCTCTGACCAAAATAAATAACCTTGCATTTATCAACATTGAATGTCATCTGCCATGTTTGGGACCAAGAAACTAACTTAGCCAGATCAGTTTGCAAAAGTGAAGAATCCCTAGCATCATCAACAATCCTGTACAGCTTAGTGTCATCAGAAAATTTACAAAACCTGGAGCCATGGGTAACATCAATATCATTAATGAAGATTGAGAAAAGAAGCGGACCCAATACAGAACCCTGAGGAACACCACTTGTAACCTTCTTTCATGGAGATACTTCACCTTTAACAATAACTCTTTGTGACCTGTCAACTAACCAAGAATATATCTAAGTGGCACACTTTCCCTCCACACCAAGAACTCTTGTTTTCATCATGAGCCTGCCTAATAAAACCTTATCAAATGCTTTTTGGAAATCTAAATAGATAACATCCACATTATGACCAGAATCAACTAGTTTAGTAACATCATCAAGAAACTCCAATAAATTAGAAACACAAGACCTTTAAGGTAAGAACCCATGCTGGGACAAATTCAACAAACCATTGACCAGTAAATGATCTAGTACAACATCCTTAACAATGGACTCCATGACCTTGCAAACAACACTAGTAAGACTCACTGGCCTATAGCTACAAGGCAAACTGTGGTCACCCTTTTCAAAAATAGAAGTGACATTAGCAATTCTCCAATCACTACGAACAACACCAACATCAAAGCACTTTGAAAAGATAACTCAGGAGAACAGAAAGAACATCAGAACACTCACGTTAGACAGCAGGATGTATCCCATCTGGACCAGGTGCTTTATTTGAGTTTAAACCCTTCAACTTCTTAGACACAACATCAACTGAAAAATCAACATTCTTATTGGATACTATAGAGTGCATACTAAGATAATCCACAACATCATTAGCAAGGGACTCCTTTGTAAAAACAGACACAAAGTAGTCATTCAAAACCTCAGCCATACCCTTACACTATTGATAGTAACACCATCATTACCCTGAATGGGACCAACAACCTCCTCGGTTGAGCGAACATAAGAATGAAACGACTTAGGATTAATCTTAACCTCTTTGGACAAACGTTTTTCAAAAAGCACTTTAGTATCTCTTATCAAACCCTTTGTGAACTTTTCATTATCCTTATACCTAGCAAGCTCCGCAGGACACCCACTGTGTTTATAACAACACCACAACTTCTTCTTTTTCCGAACAGCCTGCAAAACCTCACGAGACATCCACACTGGCCGATTACGCCTACAGACTTTCTTTAATGGGACAAACCTATTTACACCCTCCAAAACTATAGTTCAGAAAACATCCCATGCTTTAGAAGTTCTAAGTCACGGAGCAAAGAATAAAGTCCAATTGAATGACAAATTACAGACATACATACATACACACATGCATACACACACACGCCAGTATGAATACATAGGTTCCTTATGCTATCGCATCACAACCAAAAATAAATATTCACAATTTGTTTTCTTATGAAGTCCCCTCTGCCTTGAAAACAAAGAGGTTAGCTTTTTCTGCAACTAGAAGGTTTTAAGTCATTATACACCCAACTAACCCTGTTAGTATGGAGTAATGTTCAGAGACATTCTTTACATTTTTCACATATGAAACTAAAGAAACAAATATTTGTAATTGTTCTTTCATCAGTACATCAAATATTTTGCATATATATTCAAACATTTGCCACTAATGCTCAGCCGTATCATAAAGACTAAATGTCATTTTTAAAAATGAATGATCTACTCAGGTTTTCATGCTCGCTAAAAAAATATTCTTGCTGTCTATTTTATCTTACAAATACCTGGTTTTTTTGAGAGGTGAATTAGGATGTTTTTAACTCTTGCCTTCAAATAATGAACTGGTGAAGAACAACATCAAGCAAAATCTAGCTGAAGTAACTGTGACTTTTATCAAAAATAGCATTTTCATTTATTCCAGCTTGTATTTCATGTGAACTTGATATAAGCTTGCAATCCAGTGGATATAACAGATCACAAGTCTTATAGCAGCTGGTCGAAGTATTTCAGCAAAATTGCCATTTCTAACAAAATGATGAACCAAGTCTTCAACTTTTTTCTACGTTTTTCAACTGTTTCATCAATATAAAAGAAATGAATCCAAGAAGACTAAATGGAAGCCCTTTGGGAGAAACGAAGACCAACAGCTAGACCAGTATTAGGTCAAAGTGGACAGTAATGTGAAAAATCGGACAAACTTAAAAGACTTCTCTTATGCTGCCAAAAAATCAACACAACACTTCAAAGAAACCAGGGTACCTTGAAGCAGAATTAAATCAATGTACCCAAATTAGAAGATTGACATTTTTTTCAACCAATCACTGCATGAATTTGCCTAGCACCAAAATCTGCAAAATTAAGTGGGGCAAAAATACAGTACTGGTACAATACAGCTATCTAGCAGTGTGTGCTCATGCAGTCAATGCAATAAACTGCACAAAACAAATTTCTGCACACACAAACTGAGTGACAACAAGATAGTGAACAAAAATTGCACGTATGGGCCCGCTACAGGTTTTGTAAATCTGAATCCGCTACCCAGAATGGCTAGCGAAGGCAATTTTGTTTATTCCTTCTGCTACAAACCCTAAAGATCAGGAGAAGTGCCATACTTAAGGTAGACCACATGAACATCTAAATGTCAATCCGTTGGTCATGCATGACTGCAGATTCGCGGTTTGTTTGCCCCACTTAGTTACCGCATTGATATGGTGGGTGTGGCTTATTTCCTAACTTAGAGACGTCAATTTAAAGTAAAGTAAGAACCACAGAAAGAGACAGCTCTAAAGAAAACCAAACCAATCATCACAAGAACAGAACGTCAAAATGTAGGTTAGTTTGTTTGGTGAGGTATAACGGCACCATGACAAATATGGTCAAATTAGATCAACAACGATGGGACATTTCTCCAGGATAAGCAGTTTGAGATGCTGGACCTGAAAACTACTGTGCAAAGAATGTGACCATTTATTTGGATTTAGCATAATTAGCTTATAAAATGTTTTGCAACTGCAAAATTTTGGTTGTAATAAATGGAAGACACTCCAGAACCATGGCTGTACAGTAATTCTCCTTCACAAAGAGGGGAGAAATGGGGGAGAAGTTTGACTCACTACCCCTACCTCCACCCCAGGAAATTACAGCCCTCTCCAGGGACCAAAATCAATGTTAATTTATTAAAAATGTTCTTAAAATTCAATCATTGATGACTTCTATGGTCTTATTTTCAAGTCTTAGGACTATAAGTTTAAAAGTATCCGTAATATACTACACCAATCATATATATATTAACACAACTGTATGATTCTCATCCACTTACTCTAAAGCTCTAACAGTTTCATACATCTGTAGATACTTTTCTGCCTGCTGTTTGTCTATTTTTTTCTATAAATTTGTATTTTATGTTTTTATGTAATTTGTCAGAAGCTTGAATCTTTTACACGAAAGAGTACAATATAAATACTTCAAATATGTAAAAAACTATACTAATAAAGAACTAGCATATATTCCTAACAAACTAGCATATATTCTTAAAGAAGTAGCATATATTCCTAAAGAACTAGCATATATTCCTAAAGAACTAGCATATTCTCCTAAAGAACTAGCATTTATTCCTAAAGAACTAGCATTTATTCCTAAAGAACTAGCATATATTCCTAAAGAACTAGCATATATTCATAAAGAACTAGCACATATTCATAAAGAACTAGCATATATTCACAAAGAACTAGCACATATTCCTAAAGAACTAGCATATACATAAAGAACTAGCATATTCCTAAAGAACTAGCATATATTCCTAAAAACTAGCATATATTCATAAAGTACTAGCATATATTCATAAGGAACTAGCATATATTCATAAAGTACTAGCATATATTCATAAAGAACTAGCATATATTAAAAAGAACTAGCATATATTAATAAAAACATATATTCATAAAAAACTACCTTATATTAATAAAGCACGTATTCATAAAGAACTAGCATATATTAATAAAGAACTAGCATATTGATCAAGAGCAGCATATATTAATACAAACTAGCATATATTCACATAGAACTAGCATATATTCCTAAAGAACTAGCTTATAATCACAAAGAACTAGCTTATAATCACAAAGAACTAGCATATATTCACAAAGAACTAGCATATATTCATGAAGAACTGGCATATATTCCTAAAGGACTAGCATATATTTCTAAAGAACTAGCATATATTCCTAAAGAACTAGCATATATTTCTAAAGAACTAGCATATATTCACAAAGAACTAGCATATATTCCTAAAGAACTAGCTTATAATCACAAAGAACTAGCATATATTCACAAAGAACTAGCATATATTCATGAAGAACTGGCATATATTCCTAAAGGACTAGCATAAATTCGTAAAGAACTAGCATATATTCCTAAAGAACTAGCATATATTCACAAAGAACTAGCATATATTCCTAAAGAACTAGCATATATTCCTAAAGAACTGGCATATATTCCTAAAGAACTAGCATATATGCCTTAAGAAGTAGCATATATCCATAAAGAACTAGCATATATTCATAAAGAACTAGCATATTTTTAAAGAACTAGCATATTCCTAAAGAACTAGCATATATTCATAAAGTTCTAGCATATATTCATAAAGAAGTAGCATATATTCATAAAGTACTAGCATATATTCATAAAGAACTTGCATGTATTAAAAAAGGACTAGCATATATTAATAAAGAACTACTATATTCATAAAGAACTAGCATATATTAATAAAGCATGTATTCATAAAGAACTAGCATATATTAATAAAGAACTAGCATATTCATAAAGAACAGCATTTATTAATAAAAAAACTAGCGTATATTCACATAGAACTAGCATATATTCCTAAAGAACTAGCATATATTCACAAAGAACTAGCTTATATTCCTAAAGAACTAGCATATATTCCTAAAGGACTGGCATATATTCCTAAAGAACTAGCATATATTCCTTAAGAAGTAGCATATATCCATAGAGAACTAGCATATATTCATAAAGAACTAGCATATTTATAAAGAGCTAGCATATATTCCTAAAGAACTAGCATATATTCATAAAGTTCTAGCATATATTCATAAGGAACTAGCATATATTCATGAAGAACTGGCATATATTCCTAAAGGACTAGCATATATTCCTAAAGAAGTAGCATATATTCCTAAAGAACTAGCATGTATTCCTAAAGAACTAGCATATATTCACAAAGAACTAGCATATATTCCTAAAGAACTAGCTTATAATCACAAAGAACTAGCATATATTCACAAAGAACTAGCATATATTCATGAAGAACTGGCATATATTCCTAAAGGACTAGCATATATTCCTAAAGAACTAGCATATATTCCTAAAGAACTAGCATATATTCATAAAGAACTAGCATATATTCCTAAAGAACTAGCATATATTCACAAAGAACTAGCATATATTCCTAAAGAACTAGCATATATTCCTAAAGAACTAGCATAAATTCCTAAAGAACTAGCATATATTCATAAAGTTCTAGCATATATTCATAAGGAACTAGTATATATTCATAAAGTACTAGCACATATTCATAAAGAACTAGCATGTATTAAGAAAGGACTAGCATATATTAATAAAGAACTACTATATTCATAAAGAACTAGCATATATTAATAAAGCATGTATTCATAAAGAACTAGCATACAGTATATTAATAAAGAACTAGCATATTCATAAAGAACAGCATTTATTAATAAAAACTAGCGTATATTCACATAGAACTAGCATATATTCCTAAAGAACTAGCATATATTCACAAAGAACTAGCATATATTCCTAAAGAACTAGCATATATTCCTAAAGAACTGGCATATATTCCTAAAGAACTAGCATGTATTCCTAAAGAAGTAGCATATATCCATAGAGAACTAGCATATATTCATAAAGAACTAGCATATGTATAAAGAACTAGCATATATTCCTAAAGAACTAGCATATATTCATAAAGTTCTAGCATATATTCATAAGGAACTAGCATATATTCATAAAGTACTAGCATATATTCATAAAGAACTAGCATGTATTAAAAAAGGACTAGCATATATTAATAAAGAACTAGTATATTCATAAAGAACTAGCATATATTAATAAAGCACATATTCATAAAGAACTAGCATATATTAATAAAGAACTAGCATATTCATAAAGAACAGCATATATTAATAAAAACTAGCATATATTCACATAGAAATAGCATATATTTCTAAAGAACTAGCATATATTCACAAAGAACTAGCATATATTCATAAAGAACTAGCATATATTCACAAAGAACAAGCATATATTCACACAAAACTAGCATATATTCCTAAAGAGCTAGCATATGTTCATAAAGAACTAGCATATATTCATAAAGAACTAGCATATATTCATAAAGAACTAGCATATATTCACAAAGAACTAGCACATATTCCTAAAGAAATAGCATATATTCACAAAGAACTAGCATATATTCACAAAGAACTAGCACATATTCCTAAAGAAATAGCATATATTCACAAAGAACTATTACATATATTCATAAAGAAATAGCACATATTCATATAAACTATATAAGAACTATATTTACAAGAATTGTGATATCATTTGATCAAATAGGCCAAGGATGATATATACCTTAACCCTTATTCTCCGGCAGCGATAACATCACTGTTTTCAAACTTCCTTTTCTAAAAATGAAATCTGGACCTTTTAGCTAGAGTAGGTCATCAATGTAAGGTCATCTTAGTAGAAGATACAGTAATGTTTGCCAATTGCAATTGTGCTTCAATTTGAGTGAACCATAAGGTGGCATTGTTTGATCAGAAAGGAGGAATTTAAACTCTTACTGTCAAAACTTCCTTTTGTTTGGTCATCAACTACACAAGATTAAACACACAAGTATAATAATATTAATAATACATAAATCTATATAGCGCTAATTTTGTACAAACATTCAAGAGCGCTTTACATACAAGGAAATTAGATACGAAAACAAAAATAAGAATACAGAAATGTCAACATAAATAGAAATACAATAAATTGAGCTGCACATAAGATGAATGTCTTTTTAAACAAAAAAGTTTTAAAGGAGGTCAGGGATACATTATCAATACATTTGAGTTCAGTTGGGAGTGAATTCCACAACAAGGACCTTTGTAAGCAAAAGCCCTTTCCCCAAGAGTTTTATGCTTATTCACGGAGAACAAAACACAGAACATTTACCTACACAAGAACCAAAAAAATGTGGGCCTGAAAATATCTGGTCTTCAAGGCTATGATATGATGAATATAGAATATTTTTAGATGTATATAGATTTCATGAAGGTCGCACATATCACACTACGTATATTGAGAATTAAAGTTCATAATGAAAGGTTGTCCATAGCAAATTAATCTGGTTAGAATTTTAGACACAAGAAATAGTCTTTCAGCATAGTATAGAAGGTCAATCTAAATCCTTCTTGTACCTTACTGTCAGCATTCAGACCAACTTTACATAATAGTAATCTATTACCTCTGACTACAAGGAAACAACATAGATGTATTGTATAATAAACTTAAATTACAGGGTTTGGAAAAACAAAATCCAGAAAGATTTCATCATCTGATTAAAATCATCTTTTCCAAATAGTCCTTCACATTCATAGCTTTCAATACACCTTTCAAAAAGAACCATTTGTGTGCTTGAGAAACTCTTCATATTCAAGACAATTATTCAACAGACATTTAATTAAAAAACTGCCTGAAATTTATAAGTTTTCCCATTGAATAAGACTGTCACTTTGTGCTAATTGCATCAGGAAAATTGTAAAATTGCAGAGTGAACAGTATGCGTGACTTACATGATCTTCAAAAATGTTATTAAATCTGCCAACATCAGTTCCAAAAATATGAGAGTCTGTTTGAAAATATGTCAGTTTGTTGTTTATATTAGTCTGTGCATGGCATAGCTCAATACTTTTTTTTCACTGGTGGCAAAACATTAAAATGTTTGAAATCATACTTTGCATATCGACCAGTGGTGTTTTATTTTCCAAATTATTTTGAATCAATGTGGATTCCAATTATTTGACTTTTTTTAATGAAGATGATAAATTGTCTGATTATTGAAGGAGTCATTCAGGGGTAAAGAAACTGAAATCTTTTTATACAAGAGAGGATTTCAAAAAGAAATAACATAGAATGAAAGAAGAAACCACATACTTCAATATCTTATTCTGTTAAGAAAACATTACAAATTAAAGTTCTGTAAGTTTGCTTGCTTCCTTCTCCTATAGAGGGATTTCATCACATAACTCTAATTCTAACTGGAAGCCATTTTACAGGGCAAGCGTCATTGCGTCTTCACACAGCTCAGTCACATCACACGTACAACAAACATACTGCCTGCTAACCTACCTACCAGTACCAGTTTAGCGAATTTTATTGTTTTTGTTTGCGGTGGCGATTTTCATATTTTCCTAACGTTTTTTTATATTCACTGGATATACGAAGAGTAACTTTTACGTGAACGCCATCTGATTGTTCGTTATACGCAGACAAAGCCTGCATATTTGGCATAAAGTGCTCACTGCAAATCCTAACGTTAATGTTAACCGACGGTTAAAAGACGTTGCATCGTACAAGAAAAACCCACTTCGAACGTTGATCAGGATCAGATGGAAATTTAAAAAAACGTCTTTTTATACCCCGGCATATGTCTATTAGTGCAACCAACGGCACAGCAAGATTCCGGCATAATTATTGTACAAAAATTATCTTATATAACAACATGCAAGCATTTGTAAGTCTACATAAGTGTACAGCAGACAATCGTTCTTACCCTACAAAATGGCAATGTAAACAAAGTCACGTGACCTCATGATGCAGCTGAAACACCCTTATAGAGGTGTGTTTTAGTTTAATCACCTCACTATGACCGAGGTAAACAATTACAAGCATCGATCCAAACTGAAATCTTAAGACACAAAGACAACCTACCTCCAGTGACAAACATGCCTGGTGCACTAGGAACCCAGGCCAGGGTACCAATAGATGTTGCCACACTTGGAAGTTCAAAGACCGTAAGGACTGTTTTTGCTTCACTATCTATCAACGTCCCCCAAAGTTCTCATTGGCTACAAGAAGATAATCGGTGGAGAGCGGATCCCACTCCAGAGCCACCACGGGATCATCTTCTTCATTTTCTAAACCCTCTGGTTTCAGAATGTGTTTGCATGACCTCTGACCTGTGAAATATAGACAATATTTTTATATCATTTAATTAGGTAACAAAAGCAAATACTTATTCTCTTGTTTATCCCTTATGAATGTTATAAAATTTCTATGGAGTATTTGCAATGTTATGACCCGCGTGCATTCAATTCCACAAATGTACGACAATGATTATTGGGTTTATTCCATTTTCAAAACAGGTATTTTTTTAAATAAAGCAATAAAATATATGTAAACTTTTTTCGTTTTTCATTTTTTGTTTTGTTTTTTATGCATTTTAAACAAACTAACAGAAAAATGTTATAAAAAGATTAATGTTTTGGCATCATGTTTATATGCGAATTTAATGCATGGTTCAAAGGACTTTGCACTCCCGAATGACCCTCCCTAAAGTTGGGTCATACTACTCAGGCAAAAGTTGCATTAAATATGCATATAAACACTCCGCCTCAACATTAATCTTTAAGGATGAAGTCAAGAAGCCACAATAGTGACCCCGTTCAGAGAGATACAGAACCTTGTAAATGGTGTGATATGAGACAATGTTCTCTATTTCAGAGGAGCACTTGAACATAAAATAATTGACACCCATGTGCACCCCACCCCTTTTTTCTCTAGACAAACACTCCCATGGGAATGTTTTACCCTCACTAGTCCAAATTTGCCTGCTTTATGAAACTGATATTGAGGTGCAATGGCTCAGTGGTTAAGGAGTCATGCTCGTATGCTAAAGGTACCATGTTTGATTCCTGCTACAAGTGCAGCATTGTGTTCTTGAGCAAGACACTTTACTCTACTTGTTTCAGTTCACTCGGCTGTAAAATTAGTACAAGCACTGCTGGGGAGTTAATTTGCGATGGACTGGCGTCCTGTCCAGGGGAGCCATGTACTCTCATCTGCTTATGCCAAGGAAACCGGGGATAATGGCTCAGATGGATTTAACTTTGAAACTAATATTTTTCCGCCGGCTTTTAAAAGGCCTGTCACAATCTTGCTCCACCATTTCAGTACTACTTTCCAACAAACTGGTACTCATCTGTGAATTAAGCAAAGCCTGAGACGATCTGAATTAAGATGTTTTCTCCAAATCACACAATGCAGAACTCTGCAACAAATCTAACCCAGTACCTATTAAATACAATTTGGACTTCTACCCAATGTTGAATCCACACTAGAGCCATGAAGGGTAGAGTAGAAGTGCTGTGGCTCAGTGATTAAAGAGCCATGCTTGTATTTGAGAGGTACTGAATCGATTCCCGCCATGAGTGCTGCATTGTATCCTTGAGCACAACACTTTACTCTACTTGCTTCAGTCCACTCAGTTGTAAAATGAGTGCAGCACTGCTGGGGAGTTAATCTGCAATGGACTCAGTCCAGGGGGAGTCATGCACTCTCATCCACTTGCGCCATGGAAACCAGGGGAATGGCTCAAATAGCTTTAGCTTTTTGAGAGCCATGAAGGTACTAATCCCCGGTTTCCTTGGGGTAAGCGGATAAGAGCACACAACTCCCCCTAAACAGGATGCCAGTCTAATTTTACAGCTGAGTGAACTAGAACAAGAACGTAAATTAGTGTCTTCCTTAATGACATTTTGCAAAGGTTCAGCAAGAATCAAACCAGTTACCTTTTCCACACAAACATGACTCCATTCATTATAAATCACTGAGCCACTGCAGCTGTACCCATGCAATGAGCTTCCTAAAATAAGGCAGTGCATACCCTCAAAAAAAGTGCATGTACAAAAGTTAAATAGTTTAATTCTACCTCATCGTGTTTTGCAAGTTTCTCTTACTTCGTAAGCAAAATCGACTTAAATTATTCATATTTCCACTGATCTAGAAGTGCAACGTATATCTGACTCCCTTGTAATCTCAATCTTTTTGCCTTTAAAGTTGTTAAACTTGTTTGTGTCATGATTTAGAGCTCTTAACCAAACTACGTCACTAAAAGAATGATAAGAAATCATGCATGAAAATGCTTAATTTATTTTCACATTTTTGTCAAATTCCAATACTGAGGTTTACTTAAAGGAGTATAGACTCATCAGACCAAACAGTAATTAAAAGGCTTGAGGTTGATGCCAGGTACACCATTTACTATCTACAGTATGTATAACTATATCCACATGTATAAGTACATATGACAGCTTTGTTTACACACAAGTTCATGTTGTGCCATTCTTATATTTCTCATACTCAAGGTTGAAATAAAATAATATGCTCTCATGGTATGAATATCTACAAGTGACATGAGTGGGCAATATGGGTTGTAGTAGAAATTCCTTGGTACACAAAAATATGTATCATTTAGCACCATTACTCAATATTACATTTTTATTTTGAATATTTATTTGTGAAAATTGAGCTATTTTTGAGACTTAAATTTTGTTACTTACACAACTTTCGTCAATACACAAGTACAGTACACACAGTACTGGCAGTACATGCACACACTTCTCACAGCTAAATGACTGTAACCAAATCCACAAATGTATGTCATTATAGTGTTTCACAGGAACAACCATTTTGTTATTTAAACTTATTTCAATTATTTTCATTCCATGATCCAATGGCTTCTTTCTAACTCTTTGCAAAATATTGCTTTTCCTTAAATTAGGAGACCATGCAATCCCCCACTGCACCTCGTTATGCATTATTCCAAGCTGTTAAAGGAATATTCTCATGGTTTTTTTAATATTCCCATAGTTTTTTGTTATATTCCCATGGTTTGTTGTAATATTCCCATGTTTTTTTTTGTAATATCCCCATGTTTTTGTAATATTCCATGGTTCTTTGTAATATTCCCATGATTTTTGTAATATTCCCATGATTTTTGTAATATTCCCATGCTTTTTAAAATATTCCATGATTTTTGTAATATTCCCATGGTTTTTTAATATTCCCATGGTTTTTTGTAATATTTCCATGTTTTTTGTAATATTCCCATGGTTTATTGTTATATTCCCATGTTTTTTTGTAATATTTCCATGTTTTTTTGTGTAATATTTTCATGGTTTTTTGTAAAATTTCATTTGAAAGAGCATACCTTTAGAGCCAATTTGGTACAAAAATCAGGTTGATATCATATTCCGTTCAGGAGATATGGATCTTAACCATTTCCCAATTGCATTTTAAAGTTTTTGCACAGTATGATGAACTCATGTTTGATGATGTCATAGAGGCAATTCCATTGCAAATGTTTATGTATTTCTTTGAACATTATTTGGTTGTTTCTGTATGATTAGAAACAATTATCCAAATGTGATTGAAATAGGGTATATTTGGCAATGTATATAAATACCTTACCTTTATCAATTTATTTTTCTAGCAGGTTTTACTACTAAAAAAGGATGATAGATTTTAATGAAATACAAAAACTTTGTGGGAGAATGTGTTGCTGTGATGTCATACTGAGCCTTTTCCTATTTGTTTATTGGCATTTCTTGTGAACCTTAAAATTTGAATATCTCCTGGTAGGAATAACATATCAAAATGATTTTTGTACTAAATTGTTTCTTAAATTGTTCTCTTTCTTATGAAAAGTTACAAAAAAATCATGGGAATATTCCTCTAATATGATCAGCCGCAATCTTTACAGCACTGCAATAAACTGGATATGCAGGGGTCAAAATTTAAATTTTTGCCACTGTTCCATGAAACAGTACTTTCTCAAATAATACTGTTCCACAACAGATTTCATTGCTCCAACTTTTTGCCGATAACAGAATCAAATCATTTCTTCAAAATGGGCTTAATTTACAAGTTCATTATTGGTCAATATGTGCAAATATGTCAGTTACTAGTATTATATATAGTACATGATGTATCATCCAGTTGCATACAGTCATACATGTGCAAGCAGCCTTGCATATTCGTGATTAATTGTGCTGGCAATTGCAGGCAAGGTAGGAAAAGCTATTTTGTTCTGAAAAAATTATTTTCATGGTAATCTTGTTTGACAACATGCTCTTTTTTTTTGCATCAGAAATCAAGTTATTGATCATATGAGGCCACAAGCTTGTGAAAAGAACACTTGAAACTTCACTGTTACTGCATACAAAATTATTGTTCTAGGAAGAGCAAAACAGTGGCAAATTTAATCCCTGATATATAGCTACAGTAAATACATGCTTTATTATGCAGAAATGTCAAGTCGTGTGGTTTGCAGTCTGGATCCACTAAGCTGTTACGGTAATTTGATAACAATCTTGCACACGATACTTACTCATGTACATTCAGTAGGTGGGATCTGGAGAATGCAAGGGGGAATTGACCTCACTAAAACACAAATAGGCCACACCCACCATAGCAACGTGGTAACTAGGTGGGGCAAACAAACTTCAAATCCTCCACAATCATGCATGACCAATGTATTGTTATTTAAGATATTCGTGTGGCCTGCTGCAAGTTTTCATCCATTTTATGGCACTTCTCCGGATCTTTAGAGATTTTAGCAAACGAATAAACAAAATTCCATTTTCTAACCATTCTGGGTAACAGGAATCGGATTTACAAAACCCGTAGGCTTGGCCAGTGGGTGCAATTTTTGTTCACCATCTTGTCATCACTCAGTCTGTTTGTGTGCAGAAATTTGTTTTGTGCAGTATATTGCATCGACTGATTCAGCGCACGCCACTAGCTAGATGTACAGCTGCACCGCGTAGGAGTTTTGCCCACTTGGTTACACAGATTTTGTTGCTAGGCAAATTCGTGTGGTGATTGGTTGAAAAGCTGTCAATCATCTAACTCAATGAGGTTAATTTTCCCTCCACTGCTTTTTTCCACACTTATATCTGTTGCATGATGATTTGTTTTGGTATTTTGAAATGACTTTGCAACCCTTCACTTTCAGTAGACAAATTTCATTTTGTGCTATTCCCCCCCTTCCCTCCACTTTCAGTAGACAAAATTTCATTTTGTGATATTCCCCCCCCCTCCTTCCCCACCCTCACATTCAGTAAACAAATCCTTCCCATACTCCCTCATGTAACATTTTCTAATTTAAAAGCACTAAATCCATTCAAGTACCTCCTTTGAGAAAAAAATTGTTATACTTATATAATTGTAAAGAAAAAGATTTACCTGGAGCGAAAAATGATAAACTTCCATCTTCGTGGCCAAAAACCATCTTCCCCAGTTTTCTGTGATGCCATCTAAAAAACGTAACATTAGAAACAAAGTTCTGGGCATCTTTGTGGGGAACCACTTGGTTCTGTCCACTACACTGCCACAAGTACAATGGTCCCTTGCCACTTATGTAGGCCACAGCCTCTTGTTGGTGAGTGCACCATCCGATACACGTGGGAGATATCACTTTGGTTTGATCCAATTTACATACGCATCGTTGCTCGGTGACGTTCCATATGATGATCTTGCTGTCCGCTGCAGCACTTGCGAAGAGGTCAGGATTGGTGGGATGCCATGACATGGCTGTGATCGTCTTATTGTGTTCCGACATGATGGAGTGCAACTTAAATTCATTGTAATTTCTGTCAAGCTGGAATGAAAAAGAAGAGGTAGTAGATTGGCATGGGGTGTTTTACACCTCTTTCTCAACACAACATCTAAGGTCAGGGGCAGATCTAGAGAGAGGTGAACCCTACCCCCTCCCCCCTCGAAAAATTTCCAACATATTTCATCATTCCAAATGCCATGGTTCTGTCATTTATTAATGAAAAACTATGGTGCATATCAGTGGCACCGGAAGCACAAGATCACAGGACAATGCCCCCTCCCCCACATTTTTTCAGGAAAAACCAAAGCAGAACCCCATGCACCCTTGTGATTTTCCTAGATCCGCCGCTGAAGGTTATGTTCAAAACTGTAGTTGTGCCGTATGTGAAGCACTTGTGAATAAAAATCTACCAGCAATTTAACCTGGGAGGTCTAGCTTGCCAAGCTGTTGTTAGGACTGCTAGACCACAGAGGTCTTTTAAAAGAAGAATCATATTAAATTGTCAATTTGCTTCAGAGATTGAGGCCATGCATGTAACCAAAAGCAAAATTATCATTTAGGAAAAGTTGTCCTCCTGGTTACACTTTTCTTTCAATATACTGAGTTGCTTCTCTCGATCACCCTAGATCTGCCTCCAATCCCAGCAGCATTGCAAATATGTATCTTGTCTCATACAGGGTTGCCATTTTGTCCCTTAAATGGTACCAACCATCTGTAAAGATAAAACCATATATCACACCTCTTTGGTGCCAACTTTCCACATTTATATCGTTTGTCTTTCCGCATACTGACAAATGTCTTATTTAGATGAAACGAAAAAATTGGCGCGAAATACTGACTTATTATTTCAGTATACTGACGAATGTCTTTCAATAAGATTTTGCTTCAAATATCTTTATTGTAAGTAAAATTGTCAAAAGATTAGCATTTACTCTTTCCAACTTATAAAAAGCTATATAATACATTTATCAACTTTTATTTCATCAAGCTTCAAAATTTTCCAAACATTCGTCAGTATGCAAAATTAATAATTTTAATTTTGACATTCGTCACTATACAAATGACAGTCATCACTATGCGAAAAGAGGGATGATATGATAGCAGGGGCAGCAGGAGATGTTTGAATCTGGGGGGCACAGGATCTGAGGGACACTTTCCAACTGTCATATTTTCCAAGCAAATAGCACAGCAATATAGCTTTATAGGGTCAACCATCCCCCACCCCCACACTGGAAAATTTAAAAACTTTTGTCGGTCTGTAAATTACTGGTGACCCATTTTCCCTTCTAATTTTAATTTAAGCCTCAAAAATCAAGATAATTTGGTTCAACCTTCAGTAGATTTAATACCATAAATAAGAAAATTATAGACCATAAGTTTTGAAATTGGAAGAATAGATCACGATTAGCCAATTGTAGTGGTCATGAATCAGAATATAGGCCAATTTAATGTCTAAAATAATGTAACAGCAAATTAGGGGTCCTTGAATTATCAGAGGCCATCATTTTCCATTTTCTTGCTGAGAATAAATGTAACTCTGTATATGGGTATACTGTAAATTAGACCAAATGGCCAAAATTCACACCCAGTCTTCAGCAAGTCAGGGTCCCCATTGTATGTTTTTTTGAAAACCTAAATTAAAAGCACTCCATGAGTGAAATTTGGGGTATTTAGTTTGAAGTTTGTGTTACTTTCTTCAATCTGCAAAAAAAAAAATAAATTATAATAAAATACATATATTTTGATATTCTAAATAACACTTCTCATTTCTGTAAAGGGGCATCCTTTAAACTTTACAAAGATAATGGGGAGGGCACGTCTTCACCCATGTTTTATGTCATGAAAATGGCCCGGGTGTAAACAGTAAGTTTTGCCCTGCATGGTCCATTTCAAAGTTGCCCCACTAATAAAATTTTGAGTGGCTCGCACACTCTATAAAAGCCTCACTTTAAAGAGTTTTCACAAATTATAAAGGTGGGAAAACAAAGGTAGGCAGGGACTGAGGCTTTTTAAGTATGGAAAAGTCCAATTGTAGGGTAGATGGGCCCAACTTTGTCTCTAGAGAAAGTTCAGAATAGTGTATGCATGCAAAGTACATGAAATCTCACAATTTTAGTATTTTTAGGGCAATATTTGTGTTACTTTCTTTAATGAAAAGATCAGATTAGTATTTAAAAAAACGTTTTGCAATGTTTAAAAAGGCATGTTCCTTCTGTAAGAAAGGCACTTGTCTTTTTGAAAGAGCACTTTTCCTACAAAAAAAGGGCATTTTTCAGGCTGGAAAGGGTACTTTTTAAACTTTTGAGAAGTGGGGGATACCCCCTGTGCCACCTCCCCCCCCCCCCCTCCTTCCCTCTATCCTTCCTGGTTCTGCTGCCTATGTGTGATAGTCAAATAATAAAACCCGAGAGTCTAGCTATGATGGAATATGCAAAGTATTGCACGGTAGTATGCTTGGTAAAAGGTTTTTTACATTCAAACAGACAACATCTTGATATTGTCATGAATGGCTGACTGATATTCTTGGCAAAAGAACCAAAAACAAAAGTATCATTATAAAATGTTTTCCTTCAGGGGTTACCACTTTAGTATTCAAATATACCAAATGACAAACTTAGCCTGATTGGCTGTCAAAGAGGCAAACCATCTTCATGATTTGGTGATACAATGTGACACATGCACATGTTGTTGCATTTTATTTCAGAGACATCGATATATATTTGATTGTTTGTATGAGTCAAAGTATGCAACACAGTAGTATTTAAGCCAACGGCAAATTTTGGTGATCGATTACAACTGGAAAGTAAGATCAATCGCAGAGGAATATTCATAAACATACTGAATTTAAAACCTTTGTTTAAAGGAATATTCTGAATTATAAAACAACTGGAAAGTTTAAAGGAATATTCCATACTGAATTTAAAACCTTTGTTTAAAGGAATATTCCCATGGTTTTTTGTAAAATTTCATTTGAAAGAGCATACTTTTAGAGCCAATTTGGTACAAAAATCGGGTTGATATCATATTCCATTCAGGAAATATGGATTTTTAAAGATTTCTCAATTGCATTTTAAAGTTTTTGTACAGTATGATAAATTCATCTTTGATGATGTCATAGAGACTATTCCATTGCAAATGTTTATGTATTTCTTTAAATGTTAATTGGTTGTTTCTATATGATTAGAAACAATTTTCCAAAAGTGATTGAAATAGGGTATATTTGGCATTGTATATGAATATCTAACTTTCATCAATTTATTTTTCTAGCAGTTTTACTAATAAAAAAGGATGATAGATTTTAATGAAATATATCAACTTTGCAGGAGAATGTGTTGCTGTGATGTCATACTGAGCCTTATCCTGTTCGTTAATTGGCCTTTCTTATGAACCTTAAAATTTAAATATCTCCTGATAGGAATAACATATCAACATGATTTTTGTACAAAATTGTTTCTAAAATTGTTCTCTTTCTTATGAAAATTACAACAACAACAAAAAACATATGGAATATTCATTTAATACAGAGATTTTATCAAGGGACTTGTCTGACAATATCACAAACCTGAATTGTGCTGACCTACTTGACATTTTCAATGATTATCATTTATTAATGATCAACAACGGGTCCAGTTACACTCATATACATCCATTACTTAATTACGACCCTTCATGCTTACCTTATATACCAAATGCTTAAAGCAATAGATGTGTATAATACGAGCTAAATTGTTTTAAAATCTATTGAAAACATCACAGTAGCAACTAGCAAATGATTTCAACAAAATCGGTTAAACGTTTTCTTTTTTTAAACTCGGGCATTCAAATATTACTGTTATAGTGCCTACTCTCATGCACCATTAAAATTGCATTAAGGAATTTGCCACATGCCGACAGTGAAGAATCAAACTAGCCAACACTTCTAAGATGATCAACCAGAACTAAAAGGTTTTGTGGTTCCGATGCTTTTTCATATGCTGATTGATTTGCAAGTTTTGTATTAACTGTCCTGTCATTGCATATCCTGAAATATTTGTTCCATGATATTTATTAATAAGCCACAACCAACATGCAGATCAATAAAATAGACGTACCTATTTACAACACTAGCATGTACACAATAATCAACAACATTATTAGCAAGAATGATGCAAAACAGACATACGGGTGCTCATGTATCATAATTGAATGAATTTACATTATGCCCCGCCTACTCATTAATACACATAATATCACCACCAAAACCAATCAGGCACATCAACAGACCATGGGCTATCTGTGTACTACAAATGACTTGAATCCAGTTTATCATTTTTTAGATATCGTGAATACAAGCTCTTTACACCAAAATCATTTTAAGCCCTGCCCACTATGCATATTAGTGAAATTCAACGTTTTTATACGATGAACAAGTACACACTAGCTAACATCATAATTATATTCAATGTTACAAAAATATCAAGATTTTTACATCTACGGACCATTGTTAAAATATGAGCATTTCAAGATTTTTTTATTAAGCCCTGCCTACTTATTATTATGCATGATATCACCACCAAAACAAATAGGGCACATTTACGAACCATGGGCTATCTGTGTACCACATATGATATGAATCAATTGTACCGTTCTTGAGATATCTTGTTTACAAGCTCAGTGTCACACATACACACACACGGAAGTGCATTACTACATGCAATGAGGACTCAGAATTTCCACCTGCTTCCGAGGACTTGCACTTACAGTGATCGGTGCCAAGGTTCCTATAAGACTCTGATCCTTTTTCATTCAATATTATATTATATGTGTCCTGAAACAAATTTGTTTTTAACTTTGTCGAAAACAAAAGGAAATTTCTAATAAACAGAGGTCTTGCAAACACAAAAATCAAGTTCTAACTTTCACTCCAGGACCCTGAAAATTTTAATATCAATGAGGACTTGTAAACACAAAATCAAGTTCTAACTTTCACTCTTGGACCCTCAGTACAATAAGACTATAATATGGAAGAGAGGACCCTGTGTGTGTGTGTGTGTGTGAAATCATTGCTGTAAAATGGATGATATCTTTTATCGTAGGATGTAATATAAAGTATTTCTTAGTGAAATGAACACTGTGTTGTTAGGCTTCAGATTATAACCAGAATTAATGCAATATTTGTGATGAATTTAGGAGGAAAGGTTGTAATCTAACATGAGTAAAGGAGAACCTGTTTTTTGACATAAAGCAAATGCTGAAGGAAGGACAGATGCTTAGTGACAAAAGCAAATGCTGAAGGAAGGACAGAAGCTTAGTGACATAGAAGCAAATGCTGAAGGAAGGACACAGGCTGAGTGACATAAAAGCAAATGCTGAAGGAAGGACACAGGCTTAGTGACATAGAAGCAAATGCTGAAGGAAGGGCACAGGCTTAGTGACATAGAAGCAAATGCTGAAGGAAGGACACAGGCTTAGTGACATAGAAGCAAATGCTGAAGGAAGGGCACAGGCTTAGTGACATAGAAGCAAATGCTGACGGAAGGACACAGGCTTAGTGACATAGAAGCAAATGCTGAAGGAAGGGCACAGGCTTAGTGACATAGAAGCAAATGCTGAAGGAAGGACACAGGCTGAGTGACATAGAAGCAAATGCAGAAGGAAGGACACAGGCTTAGTGACATAGAAGCAAATGCTGAAGGAAGGGCACAGGCTTAGTGACATAGAAGCAAATGCTGAAGGAAGGACACAGGCTTAGTGACATAGAAGCAAATGCTGAAGGAAGGACACAGGCTTAGTGACATAGAAGCAAATGCTGAAGGAAGGACAGAGGCTTAGTGACATAGAAGCAAATGCTGAAGGAAGGACACAGGCTTAGTGACATAGAAGCAAATGTTGAAGGAAGGACAGAGGCTTAGTGACATAGAAGCAAATGCTGAAGGAAGGACAGAGGCTTAATGACATAGAAGCAAATGCTGAAGGAAGGACAGAGGCTTAGGTTGTTCAGACCAATTTACCATGACTTGGAGAACTGGTTATGTTATAACATAATGATGACAGATCACAACCATGTCATGATATGTATGATAAATTGCGGATTGAAGTGGATGCGTTGGTATGACTCATCTACCGAGGACTTTCACCATGTTAACACACTGATAGACAAGAGTACTTGAACAATGATTTTGGACTCAAACACAGATCCTCGGTAGAATTTGCATAAATGTGTCAGAAACATTGACATAATTTAAAAAGGTGAGGTTTGTATTTTTTTAGCTTGAGAATAATGCGACCTTAATGCAATAGGTGATGCAAGTCCTGACAACCATCTTGAATTTCCAAAAGAGTCCATACCCTTTTGGTTACACATAGAAAGGTATATCAATTTTGCCAACATACACTGCAAAAACTTAAATACTGTTTGCAACACATGAGAAATATAAGTCCTCGGGAGAATATTTTCTTGGTACATATAGTAATACCTGTATGTATAAATGTAATTATGCAAGAAAGATTTTTTTTCTCAGGGGTCAAATATTTGCGGCCCTTTGAGGACTTACAGTGTCTTACAGAGTGTTATTTTTCTTATCTATGCAAGATGTGATAAGCTCAAAATAGTGTGTTGATGTGAATTGGAGGACTTGGTATGTTGCAAACATTTACTACCAAGAGAGGATTTATGTTGGATTAGACAGGGGAATAGAGTGGTGCTAAATCATGATCAATCATTAAAAGCATATGGTAATCTAGAGATTAGAATTTAAAAAAGTTGCATAATGTTTTACTATCATAAGGGGAAAAAGCGAGGGGGCTCAAACCCCTGCTCCTACGGGCCAGATACAATCAAGTATTGATAGCTGTTGACGGTGGCAGCACATAACATTTCCTAGCTTTGCAGGACAGTAGGCAAGTATTTGATCAACGCAAAATCAAATTCTGATTGAAAGTTGAGGAATTTGTTGTTTCAAAATTCATGACTGCGACAGTGTCTGTGTTAGACATCAAATCATTCATTAACAAATTTTCTAAGACTATGCTTTTTTTTGTGCATGCAAGAGGAAAGGAAATCATTTTATAAATGAAAAATTTAGTTTTATTTTAAGGACTTAAATCTGTCATAGAAATGTGTATGAAATTTTTCAGAAAAGAGCTTAATCTTATGGAAGACAAATCATTTCAGGCACTGAATCAGTGGGGTCATAAATGGGGTAAAGGGGGTGGAGTGGAGTCAAAGCAAGTGTGGCATTAGACCAGCTCCCTTTGGTGACCTCCAGCCACCTTGATGTGGAAATTATTTAACTTGTAAAAAAACAAGTCTAGAAAAATCATTGCAACTAAACTAGTCTCTCATGTCGAAGAAAAATTCTGAGGAAAATCAATGCTAGTTTTGGGAAGTAATTTTCATAACCTCCCCTCCCCCCCCCCCCCATCCCCCGCATCTTTGAACGCACACGCATACTGTTATACCTGATAGAAATAAATCACATCAATATCTTTTTTGCTTGGCAATCAAGATATTCTGGGATTGGTTTCCCTTGCGGTGACCCTCTCCAACTTATACTGTTATACGTCCTTTTCAAATGTAGGAGTGGCTCCAGCGGAGTGATACATGAAGTCTTTCTGTCTGGGTCATCAAGCCCCACCATATTGGAACACATTTGCGATCTGTCAAACTAACAATACAATAATAAGGCAAATGATATATTTCATATTCATATCTTTTATTGCTTCTCTGGACCGCAGGTTGAATCAAACAAACAATCAAAACACTTTCTTCAAATCTTTGAAAACCTGAATTACATGTAACTGTTGATTCCAAAGATGAAACAAAGAAGTTTAAATTTCAAGTAAATGCCTTTGTTTTAGAACTCCACAGCTTGGTTGGCTTCTAACACTTCCAACATAAACCTTTATTGCATCAACCACTTTGGAGCCTTAAACAACAGATCAATTATCAGCAATAAATAAGACAAATTTTTATTTTCAAATTGTAAAAAAATATAAAACAGGCAATGCACGAATACATTCCCATGAACCTATAACAGACTATGAAAGAATATCACGAATACATTCTCATGAACCTATAATAGACTATGAAAGAATATCACGAATACATTCTCATGAACCTATAATGTTTGTTTGTTTGTTTGTTTGATGAGGTCTTAACGGCACCACGACAACGAAGGTCAAATTGTGCCTGAGAGGTCAGATCATTTTAGAGGTAGTAAGGAAAGAGACCAGGGAAGAATGAGAGAAATTCAAGAACAAAAGCCAGAAAGCTGTGATCGAGAGAGGAGGTGCATGGGTAAAACTAAAAACAGAGTAGAGAGGGGGTGGAAGAGGAGGATTAAATATGGTTGTAGAGGGATGCATGCTGAAGGAAGGAGACTATTTTATCTGGAGGATTTTTTTGGAAGAACTCAGCAATTGAGTTGTGGGGAGCGAGAGAAGCTCTGGGAAGGTTGTACAGGGGGCAAGCAAGGAGAACGTGTTGGATTGTAAGGATGCAGTGGCAATTGTTACAGAGGGGTTGGGGGAACCAATAAGGAGGTGGGAGTGAGTGAGGTGGGTGTGACCAATTCTAAGACGGGTAATATGAACGTTGTCGATCACGAGAAGGTTGTTGATGGTGGATTTGATCGGGATTGTGGGCTGGATAACATGGAGTTTGTTATCAATTTGGAAGTTCCATAAGGTTTGCCAGCGGTCACGAACAAGAGAAGCGATAAGCGGTTTGATGTCAGAGAGGGTTTTGGGAAAAGGGAAGGGAGGAGGTTAAGGGCAAGCTTAGCGGCTGTATCAGCCCTGTCATTGCCAGGGATGCCAACATGGCTGGGTATCCAGAAGAAAAGAACACTTTTCCTGCAGAGGGTGGGAGAAAAGAGTTTCCGGAGGAGGAGGTGGCAGGTGAGGTTATCCCATTTAAGATTGAGTAATGAAGTAAGAACAGCCTTTGAGTCAGAGAAAATGGCAAAGTGACTAAGAGGAGAGTACTCAATAAAGTTGAGGGCGAGGAGAATGGCCTTAGCCTCGGCTGAAAAGATGGATGAGTGGTCAGGAAGTCTGCTACTGAGGGTGATGTCTTGGATGATGGCAGCAGCAGCTGTCTTGTTGCCTTCCTTGGAGCCATCAGTATAGATAGAGGTGTAATTTGAGAGTTGGTCTTTGATTTGGTTGTGGAGATTGATGAAGAGATTAGGGTGAGTTTGAGTTTTGTTATAAGTGGAGAGGTCTAGGTGGACAGAAGGAAGGGGGGTGGCCCAAGGCGGAAAAGTGGGCCAGGAATAGGTGCCGAGAGTGGCGGGGTTGATGCCAAGTTGAAAGAGGTCTGATTTAATGCGTAAGCTGAAGGGGGCGATAGGGTTTTAGTCCTATCAAAGAGGGAGGAGAAATTGGGGTACCTAATGAGGTTGTAAACAGGGTTCTGAGTGTTGGTGAGGACTCTAAAAGCATAGGAGAGGCTAAGCTTTTTACATCTAAGTAGAAAGGGGGGTTCGTTGGCTTCAACATGAAGGCTAGTGATTGGGGAGGTCCTGTAGGCTCCTAGACAAAGCCTGAGGGCTTCATTTTGGATGGTGTTAATGTGGTTGAGGTATGAGTTGTGAGCGACACAGTAAACAATATTGCCATAGTCAAGCTTGGCACGAATGGTGAGCCTGAAAATTTTGAGGAGAGCATAGCGGTTCGCTCCCCAAGTAGTGTTGGAGAGCAGTCGGAGGATGTTGAGGGAGCTATTGCATTTTAGTTTCAGGTTGGTGATGTGTGGCTTGTAGGTGAGCTTGGGGTCTAGAGTTAGACCAAAGAACTTTGTGTTTTCAACTTTAGGGATCACGATTCCCATTGAGCACAAAGTTCGGGTTGGGGTGGAGGTTGTTGAAATGACAAAAGTGCATGCAGACTGTCTTGTCTTTGGAGAATCTAAAACCGTTATTGTTGCTCCAGACTTGCAGCTGATTGAGGCTGGTTTGAAGCCTATTTTCAACAATAGGAAAGCTAGGGAGGAGTAGAAGATGGTGAAGTCATCCACGTAGAGGGTACGTTTGATGCTGGGGCCAAGGTCATTCCCGATGTCATTAATGCTCAGGTTGAAGAGAGTGGGGGAGAGGATGCTGCCTTGGGGACGCCCTCTTCTTGGGGTACGGCTTGGAGAGGGTGTGGCCAATCACGAACTTGGAACTGCCTGGGTGAGAGGAAGTTTTGAATAAAGATGGGAGGTGGCCTCTGAGGCCAATGGTGTGAAGTTTCCGGGTAATGCCGTATTTCCAAGTAGTGTCGAAAGCTTTCTCGAGGTCAACAAATATGGCAATGAGGTGTTCCTTTTTGCAAAGGATTCCCGGATAAGCGGTGTCGGCGTAATTAACTGGTCTAGGGTATTGCGGCGTTTTTGGAAGCCGCTTTGGTGAGGAGAGAGGGATTCTGTTGGTCTCGAGGAACCAGTTTAGTCTCTGATTAATGATCTTTTCCATAATTTTACAGAGACAGCAAGTAAGGGCGATGGGTCGGTAGCTGGTGGGGTCGGTGCTATCCTTCCCGGTTTAAGGACGGGGATGACAATAGCTGTCCTCCAGATAGGGGGAAAGGAGTGTGAGGACCAAATGTGGTTGAAGATGGTGAGTAGGGTAGTGGTGGCTTTGATGGGGAGGTGTTTCAGAAACTGATAGGGGATGTTATCTGGGCCCTTGGAGGTGCAGCCAGCGTCGCTGATGGCTTGTTTAATTCAGAAAGGGTGAGAGGGTGTTGTAGCTTTGGAGTTGTCAGAGGGAAAAGTGATTCTCGGGCTTCATCGCAAGCTTTTTTGATTTTGAAAGCATTGGAGTAGTTGGTCGAGGCCGAGATGTTGCTGAAAGAGGCGGCGAGGTGGTCAACGATGTCTTTTTTTGCGGTGAGAAGGTCTCCATTCCAAGAGAGATGGGAGATGGAAGATTTGCCTACTCTGCCGTGGAAGCTGTTAACCATTCTCCAAATCTTCTTAGTGGGGTGTTGGTGGTGAGAGAAGAGATAAAGTTGTTCCAAGTGTTGGTTTTACTGTCCTTGATAGTGCGTCTGGCCTTGGCACGGCTGATCTGAAAGAGGTTAAGGTTATGGGTGGTCGGGTTAGTTTTAAAGTTCCTGAGGCTCTTTTCCTGTTCTTGATGGCGGTTTTGCAGTCATCTGAGAACCAGGGGTTGGGGGATGATTTGGGGTTTGGAGGTTTTGGGAATTGAGCAGGTGGCGATGTTGATAAGGATATTACTGAAGTTAGACATGGGATCCTCATCCTCGAGAAGATGGGGAGAGGTGTGAGTCACAGAGGGTTTCAAAAAGGGACCAGTCAGCCTTGTCGAGGTTCCAGTTGGGGGTGTGCTCAGTGGGGATTTGAAGATTGGAGTGTATAAGAAGAGGGTAATGATCACTACCACAGAGGTCAGCAGTGACTCTCCAACTAAAGTCAGGGAGGAGGTTAGGGGAACAGATAGACAGGTCAATACAGGTGAGAGAGCCTGTGGCAGGATGAAGGTAGGTCGGGGAGTTAGTGTTCAGTAAGGACAGGCTGTGCTGACGGAGAGCGGAGAACCTATAATAGACTATGAAAGAATATCATGAATACATTCCCATGAACCTATAATAGACTATGAAAGAATATCACGAATACATTCCCATGAACCTATAACAGACTATAAAAGAATATCATGAATACATCTCCATTAACCTATAATAGACTATAACATAATATCATGAATACATTCCCATGAACCTTTAATAGACTATGAAAGAATATCACAAATACATTCCAATGAACCTATTATAAACTGAAAGAATATCACGAATATATTAACATGAACCTATTATAGAGGACTATGAAAGAATATCACACATACATTCCCATAAACTTATAATAGACTATGAAAGAATATCATGAATACATTCCCATGAACCTATCATAGAGGACTATTAAAGAATATCACAAATACATTCCCATGAACCTATTTTAGAGGACTATTAAAGAATATCACGAATACATTCCAATGAACTATTATAAAGGACTATGAAAGAATATCACAAAAACATTCCCATGAACCTATCTTAGAGGACTATTAAAGAATATCACGAATACATTCCAATTAACCTATTATAAAGGACTATGAAAGAATATCACGAATACATTCCCATGAACCTATTATAGGGGACTATTAAAGAATATCACGAATACATTCCCATGAAGCTATTATAAAGGACTATTAAAGAATATCATGAATACATTCCTATAAACCTATTTTAGAGGACTATTAAAGAATATCACGAATACATTCCAATTAACCTATTATAAAGGACTATGAAAGAATATCACGAATACATTCCCATGAACCTATTATAGGGGACTATTAAAGAATATCACGAATACATTCCCATGAAGCTATTATAAGGACTGTGAAAGAATATCATGAATACATTCCCATGAACCTATTATGAATAACTATTAAAGAATATCATGAATACATTCCTATAAACCTATTTTAGAGGACTATGAAAGAATATCACGAATACATTCCAATTAACCTATTATAAAGGACTATGAAAGAATATCACGAATACATTCCCATGAAGCTATTATAAAGGACTATTAAAGAATATCATGAATACATTCCTATAAACCTATTTTAGAGGACTATGAAAGAATATCACGAATACATTCCAATTAACCTATTATAAAGGACTATGAAAGAATATCACGAATACATTCCATGAACCTATTATAGGGGACTATTAAAGAATATCACGAATACATTCCCATGAAGCTATTATAAAGGACTATTAAAGAATATCATGAATACATTCCTATAAACCTATTTTAGAGGACTATTAAAGAATATCACGAATACATTCCAATTAACCTATTATAGGGGACTATGAAAGAATATCACTAATACATTTCCATGAAGCTATTATAAAGGACTATTAAAGAATATCACGAATACATTCCCATGAAGCTATTATAAAGGACTATTAAAGAATATCACTAATACATTCCCATGAAGCTATTATAAAGGACTATTAAAGAATATCACGAATACATTCCCATGAAGCTATTATAGAGGACTATGAAAGAATATCACAAATACATTCCCATGAACCTATTATAGAGGACTATGAAAGAATATCATGAATACATTCCTATAAACCTATATTAGACTATAAAAGAATGTCACGTATGCATTCCCATGAACTTATTATACAGGACTATAAAAGAATATCATAAATGTGTTGATATGCAACCTTTCACTTTATGAATAATAATTTTTGATCCAAGACAAAAGGCTACTTAAAACAAAATTCAAAATATCACCTTCTCTGTATACTATGATATCATTTTACACAAAAGTGATTCCTGATTCTATCTTAGCCTCACAATTTAATACAATACTGACTGGCTTTCATCACAGGTCGTTTGTAGTTTATTCATTCCAAAACAATCATTTTTTCATGGACACCGCGACAGTCAAGAGTCAAATATGCCAAGAGGGTGTTGTTGAAGACATAATGACAGTAACAGTTAAACAAAGATGATCAAATCCCTCATGAAAGAATATTGAACAAAAGAACACTTTGAAAATTAAAAACTCCCTAAGTAGGCAGAATAAACTACATCTATAAAATATACTCAAAATTGTATGTTCCTTTTATCCTTTTGCAAATCATGTTTCATATTTGTAAGAGCTACGATTGATAATATTTTTTAAAGCAGGAGATAAACATGAACAACTATTAAAATTTCAAAACATACAGCAACATTAATGGTTTGGTTTGTTGATGTTTAACGGCACCACGACAGTCAAGAGTCAAATGTGCCAAGAGGGTGTTAATAAATTCTGGTGTAAGAGTTAGGATAGTGAGGAGATGGAAGGTTTGTTTGGGAGGTAAGGGGGAAAAGCAGAAGAAAAAACCTTCTGGTGAAAAGAAAGGGGTATGTAAGGTTAGGTGTAGAAAGGGAGGGGAGGCACTTACTTTATCCCAAATTTGACCTTCTTGTTAACTATTTAAAAGCGATACTTTCAAAATGGTACAACCTGTAAGATTCTGTTAAACATTCTCACAGCAATATTTTGAGATTCTTCTTTAATATTAAAAACTCTCACAGCATTATTTCAAGATTCTTCCTTAATGTTAAACACTCTCACAGCGATATTTTGAGATTCTTCCTTAATGCTAAACACTCTCACAGCTATATTTTGAGATTCTTTTTTAATATTAAACACTCTCACAGATATATTTTGAGATTCTTTCTTAATGCTAAACACTCTCACAGCTATATTTTGAGATTCTTTTTTAATATTAAACACGCTCACAGCTATATTTTGAGATTCTTCTTTAATATTAAACACTCTCACAGCAATATTCTAAGATTCTTCCTTAATGCTAAACACTCTCACAGCTATACTTTGAGATTATTTCTTAATGCTAAACACTCTCACAGCTATATTTCGAGATTCTTCCTTAATGTTAAACACTCTCACAGCAATATTTTGAGATTCTTCTTTAATGCTAAACACTCTCACAGCGATATTTTGAGATTCTTCCTTAATGTTAAACACTCTCACAGCGATATTTTGAGATTCTTTTTAATATTAAACACTCTCACAGCTATATTTTGATATTCTTTCTTAATGCTAAACACTCTCACAGCAATATTTTGAGATTCTTCTTTAATGTTAAACACTCTCACAGCTATATTTTGAGATTATTCCTTAATGTTAAACACTCTCACAGCTATATTTTGAGATTATTCCTTAATGTTAAACACTCTCACAGCTATATTTTGAGATTATTCCTTAATGTTAAACACTCTCACAGCGATATTTTGAGATTCTTCCTTAATGCTAAACACTCTCACAGCTATATTTTGAGATTCTTTTTAATGCTAAACACTGTCACAGCTATATTTTGAGATTATTTCCTTATGCTAAACGCTCTCACAGCTATATTTTGAGATTATTCCTTAATGTTAAACACTCTCACAGCTATATTTTGAGATTATTCCTTAATGTTAAACACTCTCACAGCTATATTTTGAGATTCTTCTTTAATGTTAAACACTCTCACAGCGATATTTTGAGATTATTCCTTAATGTTAAACACTCTCACAGCGATATTTTGAGATTCTTCCTTAATGTTAAACACTCTCACAGCTATATTTTGAGATTCTTCCTTAATGTTAAACACTCTCACAGCTATATTTTGAGATTCTTCCTTAATGTTAAACACTCTCACAGCTATATTTTGAGATTCTTCTTTAATGTTTAACACTCTCACGGCTATATTTTGAGATTCTTCCTCATGTTAAACACTCTCACAGCGATATTTTGAGATTATTCCTTAATGTTAAACACTCTCACAGCGATATTTTGAGATTCTTCCTTAATGCTAAACACTCTCACAGCTATATTTTGAGATTCTTTCTTAATGTTAAACACTCTCACAGCTATATTTTGAGATTCTTCCTTAATGTTAAACACGCTCACAGCAATATTTTGAGATTCTTCCTTAATGTTAAACACTCTCACAGCTATATTTTGAGATTCTTCCTTAATGTTTAACACTCTCACAGCTATATTTTGAGATTCTTCCTTAATGTTAAACACGCTCACAGCAATATTTTGAGATTCTTCCTTAATGCTAAACACTCTCACAGCTATATTTTGAGATTCTTCCTTAATGTTAAACACTCTCACAGCTATATTTTGAGATTCTTCCTTAATGTTAAACACGCTCACAGCAATATTTTGAGATTCTTCCTTAATGTTAAACACTCTCACAGCTATATTTTGAGATTCTTCCTTAATGCTAAACACTCTCACAGCTATATTTTGAGATTCTTCCTTAATGTTTAACACTCTCACAGCTATATTTTGAGATTCTTCCTCAATGTTAAACACTTTCACAGCTATATTTTGAGATTATTCCTTAATGTTAAACACTCTCACAGCTATATTTTGAGATTATTCCTTAATGTTAAACACTCTCACAGCTATATTTTGAGATTCTTCCTTAATGCTAAACACTCTCACAGCTATATTTTGAGATTCTTCCTTAATGTTAAACACTCTCACAGTTATATTTTGAGATTCTTCCTTAATGTTAAACACTCTCACAGCTATATTTTGAGATTCTTCCTTAATGCTAAACACTCTCACAGCTATATTTTGAGATTCTTCCTTAATGTTTAACACTCTCACGGCTATATTTTGAGATTCTTCCTCAATGTTAAACACTTTCACAGCTATATTTTGAGATTCTTCCTTAATGTTAAACACTCGTACAGCGATATTTTGAGATTTTTCTTAATGCTAAACACTCTCACAGCTATATTTTGAGATTCTTCCTTAATGTTTAACACTCTCACAGCTATATTTTGAGATTCTTCCTTAATGTTAAACACTCTTACAGCTATATTTTGAGATTCTTCCTTAATGTTAAACACTCTCACAGCTATATTTTAATATTCTTTCTTAATGCTAAACACTGTCACAGCTATATATTGAGATTATTCCTTAATGTTAAACACTCTCACAGCTATATTTTGTATTCAACGAGTTATAACCTTTCTTCCGAGAATTATTTCCTTAAAAGATGTTAAAAGATTTGCTACCACAAAAGCACCACCAAAAGACTGAATTCACTACTTGAAATTTGTATATCTAGGTGACAATGAAAACAATGGGCATGTTTACTGAACTATGCAAACCCACATTACCTATTTGCCTGGAGTATTGATAAGATTTTGCCAAAGCATAGACCCTATAGAGTATATTATGGTGGAAAACTACATCTGACTTCATCAATACATTTACTTTCAAAGTTATTTCCTTATGTATAACAGCTTCATAAAAGACTATTTCATTCTGTAATTTATTATTAACACATAATGAAGACGTCTTAAAAGTTGCTTGTCCAAAGAATACCTCACACATCTTTCTTCACAATTTCATTACGAAATGAAGTCCAAGAAATTAGATTTACTTTCTATAGGCTTAAGAACACCCACATATTTTGTAATTTCAATTGAAAACCACGATTTGAATACTTGCTTTAGTTAAGATTGCTGCAGTAAAATGTATTAAGTATTTATGTTCAATTTTCTTGAGGTCCTCAGAGATTAACTGAAAACGTTTGCAGCAATCAAAGACGGAAAGTATAATAAATTGCATGAAGTAGCAGTGACTTCCCTCTACGTGATCACGTAATACATACCACACACTTTGGCATCCATTAAACCTATTTTAAAAGAATATTCTCATGGAATCTCATGTTTATATATCTGATCCAATAAAAAAAAAAAAAACAGATTGGTAAAAAAACACTACCAAAATGATTCAATTTAAAAAAAATTACTTAAAAGTGATAGTTAATCTCTGTCAAAGTCATCAGTAATGATGTCATCAGAGCACTTCCTGTACTGTTCTTTATGTATTGCATTTGAAATTGCATTTTCTAAAAGATTGGGAAAATGTTGCTTTTTTTTCTCCAAAATTATTAAGAAGAATGTAGAAAAGAAAACTACAATTGTTTCCAATCTGTTCATGTATTTCTGTTTGAATTATAAAAAATTGGTGATTCATTTTCAAAGAAATACATAAAGATTAATACAGAAAGTGTTGTGATGACATCCTAATGGTGACTTATGACTCAGGACAACAGTCATTTTCATGCGGACAAAAACAGTTTTAATAAATTCTTGTCAGAATAAAATAACAATATAGTTTTTCCCCAATCTGTTTCTTAAATTGTCCTTTATCAAATATAAAACATGAAATTGAATGGAATATTGCGGTAATCATTTCAATGGATACTTTTGTTTCTTTTAAATCAATGAATTTCCTCAGTTGGAAACCGATATGGTGCATAAAATTAAAATACATCTTCAGTCTTCAGTTGAAGTTACAAAAGTGTCTGTTGGATACATCATTGTTCCATTACATATCAAAAGGCCACAAACGGGTTTACTGGCTAGATTAATCCGTGTGGACTATTTCTTAATAAAAAATTCAAATAAACTATTTCAAAGGAAAACATACTTGTGGCCTAAACCTTGATTTTTTAATTGAATTTGACATTTTCATGGTTCAAACGAGATTGAAAAACAATATAACTTAAAATCCTACACACCAGACTTTTTGCATTTCCTATTTTGGCTGGTATTGTGCACCTTAAATTTGATGGTTTTCCAACTTTGTTTCTGCTAAATGCTGCTCTGTCTGTTTGCACTTGTACTCATGTTTATGTGGACCATGTTTTTGTTTCTAAAAGTATCATGGAACCTTCTGTTTTTCAAAATGATTTGTCTGTGAAGTAACGTAAAGAGATGTTTCTGAAAGTATCTTTGGACTGCTTCTGTTTCTTCATTTGTCCAAGATGATTTATCTGTGAAGTAATATAAATGTAAAGGAAGTTGAAACAACTGATCTGAAGGCAGCATGATAGACTTTTCAAACCAGAAAAATTAAAATCATGGTGAAGGGTATGTGCAAACCTTTCTTTATCAATTTACCATAAAAACTCTTTAGAACTTTACTATCCTTAAAATCCAGCATTTCATCTCATTAGGTTTGAACAATGAGATGCTTGTAACACAATGTAAACTTGAAATGAAATTCCAGCAAAACTGCAAAAAAAAAAATTCAGAGCAAAATGTAACTACATCAGGCAGGAAAGATGATCATCCTGCATGGCTCTCAATGCACCTGCACAATGCAGACAAAAAAAATATATAGATGACTATATGAATTTAAAGGATTAGTTCAATGGTCAAGCATGTCCATCTTATATGAAAGAGGACTTCAAAAGAAACAGAATAGTGACGAAAAAGCATTTACAAATCTTATTCCTTTAAGAAGATATTCAAGTTTAAAGTTTGGTATCATTTCTGTATAAACGACTGAAATCAGACTAATTGTGATGTCACAGCCTCAGACTCCTCAAAATCTTTATGTATTTTAAAGAAAGTGTATTTAATTTTTTCACTATTTAAATCATTTTCCCTTAAACTATCTTCAGGTGGTATATTATAAATACCATTCCTAGACTCAGTTTTACTACTTTTTTTGACATACTTCATGGTTTTTAAGCCACGAAATCACAAGAAAAAATGGTGAGAATACATACAGACTTTGAGGAATCTGAGGCTATGACATCACAACTAGTCTGATTATAGTCATTTCTACACAAATAATACCAAACTTTAAACTTAAATATCTCATTAACGGAATAAGAATTTTGAATGCTTCATTCACCATTTTGTTTCTTTTAAAGTCCTCTTTTAATTAAGATGGACATGCTTGACCCCTGAAGTAATCCTTTAAATCACATCCAGCAACAAAATGGAAATATTTACTTTTTCTAATGTTCTGAAGCATAAAATTATTTAAATGAATATACATGAAGTTTTGTCATTTTTAGGCCTCCTGTTTTCTCATGTTTTGTTTCTCTGCATCACAGCTTTCCATTCAATTCTCCTTCATGCATATAAGTGTGTTTTTCTTCTCTGATCTACATCCTTGTAGATCTTCTTCCGCTCCACTCTCTTCCTCACAAACATTAAATTCGTCGTCATAACTAGGATCTTTTAGAAAGAATCGATACAAAATAAAACTAGTAAGAATCAGGACTAATCCAGCTGTAATGAGCTGTGTTGTGTTTGCAGTGGAGGATGCTATAAGAAGTCTAACTTACAGCAATTACAGCCTGGAAATTTTCATGAGAAGAGCTGTTCAATATCAAAGTTTTACAAAGGAACCGGTGTAAGGCAGTATAAGCTGTGCTCAGCAGTGTAAGCTGTGCTCAGCAGTGTAAGCTGTGCTCAGCAGTGTAAGCTGTGCTCAGCAGTGTAAGCTGTGCTCAGCAGTGTAAGCTGTGCTCAGCAGTGTAAGCTGTGCTCAGCAGTGTAAGCTGTGCTCAGCAGTGTAAGCTGTGCTCAGCAGTGTAAGCTGTGCTCAGCAGTGTAAGCTGTGCCCAGCAGTGTAAGCTGTGCTCAGCAGTGTAAGCTGTGCCCAGCAGTGTAAGCTGTGCCCAGCAGTGTAAGCTGTGCCCAGCAGTGTAAGCTGTGCTCAGCAGTGTAAGCTGTGCCCAGCAGTGTAAGCTGTGCCCGGCAGTGTAAGCTGTGCTCAGCAGTGTAAGCTGTGCTCAGCATGAGGCAGTGTAAGCTGTGCTCAGCATGAGGCAGTGTAAGCTGTGCCCAGCAGTGTAAGCTGTGCTCGGCAGTGTAAGCTGTGCTCGGCAGTGTAAGCTGTGCTCGGCAGTGTAAGCTGTGCTCGGCAGTGTAAGCTGTGCTCGGCAGTGTAAGCTGTGCTCGGCAGTGTAAGCTGTGCTCGGCAGTGTAAGCTGTGCTCGGCAGTGTAAGCTGTGCTCCGCAGTGTAAGCTGTGCTCGGCAGTGTAAGCTGTGCTCGGCAGTGTAAGCTGTGCTCGGCAGTGTAAGCTGTGCTCCGCAGTGTAAGCTGTGCTCGGCAGTGTAAGCTGTGCTCGGCAGTGGGCAGTGTAAGCTGTGCTCGGCAGTGTAAGCTGTGCTCGGCAGTGTAAGCTGTGCTCGGCAGTGTAAGCTGTGCTCGGCAGTGTAAGCTGTGCTCGGCAGTGTAAGCGGTGCTCGGCAGTGTAAGCGGTGCTCGGCAGTGTAAGCGGTGCTCGGCAGTGTAAGCTGTGCTCGGCAGTGTAAGCTGTGCTCGGCAGTGTAAGCTGTGCTCGGCAGTGTAAGCTGTGCTCGGCAGTGTAAGCTGTGCTCTGCAGTGTAAGCTGTGCTCGGCAGTGTAAGCTGTGCTCGGCAGTATAAGCTGTGCTCGGAAGTGTAAGCTGTGCTCAGCAACTGCCTATTACCTTTGCGGATCAAATTTTATATTAAAGTTCCCTTTCCCCATCCGATCATCTTTCATTGATGAAAGATGATCTCCTAACCAAGGTTTGATGTTTGGATATTTAGCTTGTTGTCCGAATAGGTATTATTGTTTTAAAAATCAAGTATTTTGTGATGTCATTTCATGTGGTGGTCTATCACAGTAGTTCTGCTACTATCAGAATCAATAATCAAAATTTGAACCAAAACCCAAAATAACACAGCCATAAAGTATTATAAAAAGGCTATTTAGTAGCAAGTACCTTTTTGCCAAGATAAACAATGCTAGTAGGAAAGGTTTTGAAACTAAATAGGTCAAAGGTAATGTTTTAAAGAAGTTTAGGCCACACATGAAACACATAAGAAAATCTCAAAATATAGGTTCCCATCTCACCAACATGAATCATGCTTAAATAAGTCACAAAAATGGCAGAATGAATTCCTTTACATTCCATTCCCTGCAAGAAGCAAAAAATAGGGAATGGGTAATGTGGATTCTAATAAAATTGCTGCATTTATCAGCATAGGATCTTTAATAATAGTATGTTTTTAGTATCTTTTCCAAGTAAAAGAGAAGTAAAAGAACTTAACAGGCAAAATACCTTGTTCTGATCAGTTCTCCAGACGCCACGAAAGTGGTGCAACTCCATAGTTATACCCGATTTCTTTGCCTGGCTGTATTGATGACAGTGCAAACATACATAGATAGGGGATCCCTTTAAGTTCAACCCCTTTCACACGTGCATTTGGTTTCCTCTCCTCATCATTTGCATATTTCCCCAGGCATTCTGTGTTTGTAGCATCGATACTGTAAGAATTGTTTTAACTTGATTAGTAAAATCAATTTAAATACTATCAGGACAATGAAACACAAAGACTATATTTCTTTGCACACTTTTATATAACTTAAAAACAGGACAAATGGTCTCCACAGTATTTTCCTTCTTGAAAACAGACTACAGCTAACATACAAATTATAAGTTTGCACACAATACATGAATTGAGAATTACAAATAGCCATAAAGACAAAAACTGAGCTTAAAGGAGCACTAGACCGAAAAGTGAGGGCATATTTTTGGGGGTTTCCTAGAAAATCAAATGCTTATCTAGCATGCAACGGTATAGCAAATTTCTGGTTAATATGAGTATTCAAGTAACCTTTGCCCTCATGTTGTCTGTGGGCTATGGAGGCATGAAGTTTATCAATATTTTGTGGATGATATATTTGTGAAATTTGCAAAAACAAGCGCTCTCACTTTTCGGTCTAGCGCTCCTTTAAAAATTCAGTAAACTTTAAATCTATTGCACTCATCAGGGTATTTTTTAAACTTTTTAAGGGATGAATCGAATTCACAAAAGTTGTTGATGATTTATTTAAAACTAATGAAGAACCCGGTGTGAATTGTTAAAGTACCAAAACTAAGCTACTTGTGAGGTTGTCAACTTGCACACACTTTGAATACAAAATGGTACACTTAAGGAGTAGTTCAGGGGTCAAGCAAGTCCATCTTATACAAAAGAGGACTTCAAAAGAAACAAAACAGTGAAGAAAGCGTTCAAAAATCTTATTCCGTTAAGGAGATATTCATGTTTAAAGTTTGGGGATCATTTGTGTAGAAACGACTAAAATCAGACTAGTTGTGATGTCATAGCCTCAGATTCCTCAATCTTTATGTATTTTATCATAATTTGTCCTGCAATTTTGTGTCTTAAAAACTATTGGATATGTCAAAAAAGTAGTAAAACTGAATCTTGAAAGGGTATCTTTAATATACCACCTGAAGAAAGTTTAAGGAAAATTAAATTAAAGTGAAAAAATTAAATAATCTTACTTTAAAATACATTAACAATTGTTAAGAATGTGAGGATGAAGACGCCAACTTTTCATAGTATACTTACTACACCAGTTAGATAAAAGGAGATTATATTGAGATAATTAGGAAGAGCGCCCCCTTCAGCTTTTGTAAAAAAATATTCTCTTTACCTGTCAGCTTGAGTTGCTAGCCAGAGGAATTTGAGAAGAAAAAAAATCACTCCATAGCTAAGCAACAGGCAACAGGAGTGATAACCCCTTGACCTATTCTCTATGTGCATAAGTTTTAGTGTACAGAATCATTGCACAAGAAGCCCTTGTGTTTTAGTTGAGTTTTTGAAAATAGTAGTGGATATCCGAATGCAAAAAGGTTGGGCTTAGATATGTATATAAGCTTCGAGGAGAAAACATTGCCTTTTAACTGTGTATCATTTTGTACATGAGAACATTATTGGTAGCAGAGCTAGGTTGAACTAAAGACAAATAACTTAAAATTGGTTAAAAATGGCAGAAACGATAAAGGCATTAAAACCAGCGAGGAGGAATCGCAAAGGACAATTAATGAGAACTTTAAGTGTTTTGAAGTCAACATCTAGCAAAGAAGATGTTATCTCAAATACAATACATGAACTAGTTGGAAAAGCTGAAGAACAATTTGATGATGTTGAGGAGGTGCATCGATAATTAGTGGAGTTATCATCAGATGAGGAATTTGAAAAAGAGGAAGAATTGATGTTAGAATGCCAAAAAGACTTCATGGAAGAAAAACAAAAGGCAGACAAATTATTGGAAAAACTAAAGAAGGAAAAACAAAGTAATCAGGAAAGAAATGGTCTGAGAAATCTAAAGTTGGATGAGTTTGGACTTGCGCTAGAGCTGCTTAACTTGGAAATCATTTTGTGCTGTCACAACATGGCTCCAATATGTATCGATTATCGTGAAGAAAAATATCGCGATATATCGTAGTATCGCGATACTTTTCAAGAAAACTGACTCGCAACACAAATTGATAATATCACTATCGTTATATGATCATGGAGTTACAATTTACTCCATGATATGATGAACATAAGAACAAATGATTTGCAGATCTAGCAGACAACATGATCGCGTGACTATTACATTCAACACGCATCACGCACGTGTTTGGTAATTCAGCCAACATGACTATGAATCATCGAAGTAAGAGTCCGAGTGGCACATTCTGGATCAACAAATATGTTGAGAAAGGATATTTAATAAATGTTGAAGAGGACACAACTGAGACCAAGCGTCAGTGATATCTACCCCATTTCCCAGTTGTTAAGGAGACAACGAAGGTGAGAATATTGTTTGACACATCGGCAAAAAACAATGACATGTCTCTCAAGGACATGATGGATGTGGGTCCAAAGAGACATAGACAATTATTTGACATGCTTCTGGGGTTCTGTAAACACAAAGTAGCCCTGATATATGATATCTCAGAAATGTATATGCAGATAGAAATCGCCGAAGAGAATCGATCAATGTTGGGATTTTTATCGCAGGATCCTATTAACGCAAGAAATCCGAAGGTCTATGAGTTTAACAGATTGCCTTTTGGAGTTAATGCTGCACCCCTCATTGCACAGTATGTGTCTCAACACAATGCCAAAGAATTTGCTGAGGGGTTGCTGTTAACGGCACAGACCGTGATGAAATCGACATACATGGATGATGGCATTCACTCTTTTCCAGACAGAATATGCATGGACTCTGGAACCAAGAGATTGATCAATTCAAGACCAATTTCTTATCAATCAGCCAATGCCAAGGATGATGTTAAACTCACACTTAATCACTTTCTGCATGGGTAGATGGCTAAAAGATTTGCTGCTGAAATGGCAGTGGACAATACAAGCTTCAATCCACGCAAATGGTGGAGAAGAGTGCACAAATTGCTGAAACATTTTTGGCAAAGATTTTTTAATGCAATCTTTACCATTGTGTTTCTTTTGAAGTCCTCTTTTAAATAAGATGGACATGCTCGACCACTGAACTAATTCTTTAATGGAATAAGATTTTGCAATGCTTTCTTCACCATTGTGTTTCTTTTGAAGTCCTCTTTCATATAAGATGAACATGCTCGACCACTGAAATAATCCTTTAATGACATAAGATTTTGCAATGCTTTCTTCACCATTTTGTTTCTTTTGAAGTCCTCTTTCTTGACCATTTTGTTTCTTTTGAAGTCCTCTATCATATAAAATGGACATGCTTGACCACTGAACTAATCCTTTAAAGGTATAAGAATGTGTACACTAGCGACAATATTACTAAACTGCTTTAAAATCTATTAAAAACCATCAAAGTAGCAAACTGTTCAACAAAATTGGTCAAGAATTGCCAGCACTGACAGCACTGACAGAATTGACACCACTGACAGCATTGACCATTCTATAGCGTTTTTAGATACCAGTCTTTAATTTGCATATTTTATTAAAGTTTGTGATGACCCTGATATTAAATTTTGAAAATTCTTTCATTTTTTCAATGTCCATCATGTAACTCTTGAAATTGTGCAGCAAATTCTGACAAAACTTTTTTGAGTCTTTTTAATATCCCCAATCAAATTCTAACAGAAAATTCCCATCATTTTCAGTGACTAAGATTAAGCAAAGAAATTTAAAGAAATACATCGAGATTGGGAGCTGTTCGTCCATAAATACATCACAAATTTCACATAAATCAAAAACTGATCAAACTTTAATCAGCCAAAACTAAGTGTTTAAAAAAAAATAGATATATTTTTTATGTCAAAATTTGATCTGCTCAGATCTGAATACTCCTTCAAAACATATATACATTTCTTTATGTCCATAGCCCTTTAAATAATTGTTATCTATGATAGGTCATGGGAATAACCGCAGTACGGAGAGAGGGCATCCATTCAGGATTATCTAATAGTTCCACTCAGCCTGGTCCCACTATAATATTCATTTTCAAACAACATACTTACAGATGTAGGTAAAATATGAAAGTGATATTGACTATACTTACCAAAATTTCTTTCCTTTGAAATCAAAATAATATTGATAATCTGTGCTGTATTCATCGTCAAGTGCCTGTTTTTTATTTCCCAAAACACCTTGATACTCAACAATAAAGTCCCCCATTTGGGAGCTTTTACTTGCAAAAAGTCCATATTCTGAAAGTCAATGATAAATTAAGCTCTACTGATTAATGTAAAAATACTTTTTTAAATACTGTAAAATCAACATGTATTTTTTTCTAAATAACAAAGGATACACTCTGTTGTAACAACATCAAAATGATACAGATCCCTCTGTTCTTACTATTTCCTTCCCAAAATCCTACTATTACGTATTCAGCCTCCTTTAAGAGCACAGCATTGCTCCATGAATCTGTCCTATGTGAAAGTGCTCCTTTTATGTACTGTACAATCTATTCAACTCACCCACAATTCCTCCCACATATTTTAACTTTATGATCTGTAAAATACAATGTGTAAAACCAGGATAAAAGCAATAAAGAACCTACCTATTTATTCGTTTATGAAATTTTTTCAACACCATCATCGATGCCTCCTAAGCTGCAGTGCAGCAAAGCTGTAGATAGTGGTGATGCTCATTTTCTTCTAGACCTACTCATCATAAGGAGTCAGGTAGCTCAGTTGGTAGGGCACACGACAGAGATGCTGGAGGTACCCAGTTCAAGCCTCGGACAGGTCTAACCAGTTTGTTTTTCCACAGCTTTGCAGACAGATACACCAATCATCAAAGCGGAAGTACGGCGTTTGCAGTTTCTGCTCCTCATTCAGCTGTTGAGAGATGTGGCAATGGTTGAATGGTGCTTGCCGTCTTTCGGAGGGGACGTTAAGCCGTCGGTCCCTATGGTAGGACAGTCCACCCTACCGGGTTCTCTGAACACTCCTCGAAAAGAGTAGGGTGAAAACCCAGTGTTCATCCACTTCCATCCCGATCGCACGAGACTGGCATCTGCTATGCAGGTCATAGCTTGGCGTCTATGCTCCATATATGAGTCTTGCCGAGTTCCCGTAAGGGAGGATCATGTACAAACAAACAAACAATCATGAGATTCAGTCTGTATAAAAAAGCAAAGTGGTGTCCACAGTTTTAACACAATTCATTTTCTGTTAATTTCAATCTTATGCATACATAAAAATCTTAATGTGAATTCAATTAGTGTGTAGTGACACAACTGCAAAAATTCACATTTGGAGCAATCGGTATACTGTAATGGTCTAGGGCTGGCCCATGATAAAGTAATACAGTGGCATACCAAGTTTCAATGTGCTTACAACACAATGGACCTTTCTTTGTGGGGTAATATAATATAGCATAGCATAGAAAGGTTTAACGTCCTGAAAGCATCCAGTGCTGGACATTATATCAAGATGGCCACAGCCTTTGATAACCAGTTGTGAACTCACTGGTTGCAGACCCACTGGGATATAGAGAAGTATGGAAAGGAGATGAAGCCAGATTTGATGTTGAATAGGAGAGATCACTAACAATAAATCATAGAGATGCTCGTACATTACAGTGTGAAGAAAGAGAAGAATTACTAAGTTTTCATACAGGATACGTAGAACATAAAGGTTAAGCAAAGAAGAGTAAACAGCATGCAGAGAAAACACATGAGCATTATGTCTTTTTCCGAACAACTTCCATAATCTTCAAGTTCCCCTTCCCCTGCCATGAGTAAATCTTTTCAAAGTATTTAGTTCAGCTCGAGAGAAAATGCATAGAAGTAATGAAAAGAAATTTAAAATTTCACAGAGACTAATCATATTCCATTGACAGTGAGTTGGCCGGCCATTGTCAATAAGTTATGCATTTGTTTATATATTTCAGCCCAACTCCTAATCACAGTCAAATGCATTAAGTTTCACTATCAAAACATCAAATAATCTTAATTAAAACTTCAAATACAACTTTTAATTGTATTATTGCATGTTTAGTTGATACATACCAGATGATTGCACATCTGCAGTAGGCTATGTTAGCTTACGCCTAAATGCCTATTTCTACACTACAGTATGGAAAGTGATTGTCAGCACTATTATTTTTATAACTTTACTGGAAATAGCTTACACCTAGGTTAACTTCGATGTACTGTGTTTCAAGCCTTATGTTACTCTTACCTATTAAAAAGATAACACAAAGAAATAATTGAAATATTATCAAACTTACCAAAACATTTTTCGGCTTGCTATAGCAGGAATTGAAGTTGTGTCTTTTTCAGTGCAACTGAACTGAGGACGTAAATCCCACGACAAAACCCCCAAAATGAGTGGTGGCGCAAATGAGAATTATTCAAAGTGTAAAGACCCTCCAATATGAAACTGTGTTTCATGTTCTAACACTGATCCTGTTCTTTCTAACACAGCAAGGACTTCGACAAAGATGCTCCAGAGGTATTGACATAGTCATAATATGCGATTGAATGCAAAATATTCCGAGGACTCATGATTAAGTCCTCGGTAAGGGTTTAGGTCCACAGTCCATTGGTGTGTAATTGTCAGGATCGAGTAATCGACGAGATAGTAATACCAACATACATACATACACACATATGCCATCACGACCCCAAAGGTCATGATGCTACTGCATCACACTGCAATGTGAAGGCTGGTGATGGGGGAGGTCTTGTAATACCCAGACAATGCATGAGAGCTTCAATTTGGATTGTGTTGATGTTGTTAAGGTCAGAGTCATGAGCAGCACAGTAGCCAATATTTCTGTAGTCGAGTTTAGCATGAATGGTGAGCCTGAAGATTTTGAGGAGAGCATGGGGGTCTGCATGCCAAGTTGTGTTGGAAAGGAGGCGGAAAAAGTTGAGGGAGTTGTTGCAGTTCTGTTTCAGTTTAGTGATGTATTGCTTGTAGGAGAGCTTAAGATCTAGGGTCAACTTTTGGGATGTGATCGCTATTGAGCACGAAGTTCAGGTTGGGGTGGAGGTTGTTGAAATAACAGAAGTGCATGCAAACTGTCTTATCTTTGGAGAATTTAAAAACTGTTACTGTTGCACCAGTCTTGCAGCTGGTTGAGGCTAAGTTGGAGCCTATTTTCAATGAGAGAAAATCGAGGGGAGGAGTAGAAGATGATATAGCTGTCCACATAGAGGGCACATTTGATGTTGGGGCCGAGGTTGTCCGCAATGTTGTTAATGCTCAGATTGAAGAGAGTAAGGGAGAGGATGCTGTCTTGTAGGACACCCTCTTCTTGGGGGTAAGGGTTGGAGAGGGTGTGGCAAATACGAACTTGGAACTGTCTGGGTGAGAGGAAGTTTTGAATCAAGATGGGGAGGTGGCCTCTGAGACCGATGGTGTAAAGCTTGTGGGTAATGCTGTATTTCCAATAAGTGTGAAAAGCTTTCTCTGTGTAGAGTGTAAAAAATGGCAATGAGGTGTTCCTTTTTTTGCAAAGGATTCCCGGATGGTGGTGTCGAGCCTGATTAACTGATCCAGGGTATTGCGACATTTCCGGAAGCCGCTTTGGTGATGGAGAAGATCCAATTTGTCTCAAGGAACCAGTTTAGTCTCTGATTGATGATCCTTTCCATAACTTTACAGAGACAGCAGGTGAGGGCCATGGAGTGGTAACTGGAAGGGTCGTTGCTGTCCTTCCTCAGTTGGGAATGGGGGTGTAGCTGTTCTCCAGGTAGAGGGAAAGGAGTGTGAGGACCAGATGTGGTTGAGGATGGAGGTGAAGGATATATTCAGGGGGAGTCATATGTATTCTCATCTGCTTATGCCAAGGAAACCGGGAATATAAGCACCGGTTTGATGGGCCTTCATGACTCGAGTATTGAGTTAAGGGATGCTTTTTTAGAGAGTACTGTAACAGAAACAATATGAAATTAAAAAAAGAATTCAAAACTCAAGCAAAGTATGTGTATGCAAGTTGTTGGTTTAAAAAAATAATCCACTTCTGCACTTGTCAGTAGTTTGACTCATCCCTACTACCCCCGGCAATGTCGATCAAAGGTGAGTCAGTCATTGACATATGAAATAGTGACTGACATGTGTGTCATTGTACCAAATTGTCAGTCACCAGAGTGACTGGTGTGAGTCAATTTACTTCATAGCCATTGACTTTGTACAGAGGTGATTGATTTGGGTTAAATCATATCACAAAAAATTAAAGTGACTGAGGGGTGCATCATTGTACATGTTTTGTCCACCCACTTTGGTGCAATGACTCACCTTGTCTGGGGTGTAGGGGTGAGTCACACAATTGACAAGTTCAGTACATGCACCTACAGTAGCTAGTAGTATTTCTTCATCAAAGTATTAATCATTTTTTGTAATAAATACAAGTTTTTGAGATAAACACTATTCCAGTTATTTGAAAGATACATGCAATATGATACAGCTAGATGACCGTCATAAAACCTTGAATCCAAACAAAATGTCTGAGAACCCCAATTTACTAGCAATCAATTTGCAGGACAGTAATGTATGTTGACTATATCCTGGAGAGCCTTTGGAAGTTTTATTAAGGCTGATGTAGTCATCATCTTTCCTGCCACTATTGATCAGGTCTTCTGATCAAAACAATAGTAATTGAACTTGGGAATTCTAGCTTATCAAGCTGATGCTATGAACTCTATAAGACTTTCAAAGGAATAGTTGAGTGGTCTGAAGCAAGTGTATCTTCTATGAATGAGGACTTTAAAAGAAACAAAATTGCAAAGAAAGCATTCTAAAATCTTATTCCGTTAAGGAGATATTAAAGTTCTGTATCATTTGTGTAGAAACGACTGAAATCAGACTAGTTGTGACATTACAACCTCAGACTTCTCAAAGTCTCTATGTATTCTATCATATTTTATCTGTAATTTTGTAGCTTAAAACCATTGAATATGTCAGTAAAGTAGTAAAACATAATCTAGTACAGGTAATTATAATTTACCACCTAAAGAAAGTTTGAGGAAAAATAAATCAAATAGTTAAAAAGTTAAATAAATTATCTTCAAAAGACATCTACAATTGTTAACTTCAAAAAAAAAAAAATGGAAACGAAACTTGTGTAATATCTTATTCCACTAAGGAGATATTCAAGTTTAAAGTTGTCTCACCTGTGTAGAAATGACTGGTATAGTAAGTCTACTGTTGAATGTTCACACCCTCATTCTCACATTCTTTACAATTATTAATCTACACAAATGATACAGAACTTTAAACTTTAATATCTCCTTAATGGAATAAGATTTTAGAATGTTTTCTTTGCAATTTTGTTTCTTTTGAAGTCCTTTGTCATATGAGATGAACTTGCTTGACCACTAAACTAAATAAATTAATCCTTTCAAGGAAGGGAAATTACACCTCTTGAGTGATATTGAATTGTCAACTAGCATCAGAGATTGAGGCCTGGTTTAATGACCAACAAGCCAAATTATAATAACAACAATAATAAGAAATATAAATCCAGGTAGCTGGCATTTGGCAAAACTTAATTAAAATTATTTTTCATGAATATAGCATAGCATAGGAAGGTTTAACGTCTTGAAAGCATCCAGAGCTGGACATTATATCAAGACGGCCACAGCCTTTGATAACCAGTTGTGAACTCACTGGTTGCAGACCCACTATGAATCGAACCCAAGATGTGCAGGTGAGAGGACAAAGCACTAACCACTACACCACTGAGGTCTGAATATTCATGGTTCAAATCGTCTATGGACAGGTTAAAAGATTTCTGTTCAACCACAAAAAGATTTACAAGTAATGAATAATTAAAGTTTATATTTTTTTTTTACTGTATTGAAAAAATAATATGTATGAACAGGAAAACACCTCAAAATGCTTTTGGTTTTCTTGATATTTCTTCCCTTAATCTCAGACCTTTAAAATGTTCAAAATGCCTTCTCCAGCTTGAGGTATATGTCAAAGATCAAATCCTCAAGATCTCTATTAGAATTATCTTCAATTTTTCAAAGGGAAATTGCAGAGGGTTAAGAAACAATGGATGTACATAAAATAAAAAAGAATAGAGACTATCCGTCCATACATCACAAAAGTAACACAAAAAATTGCATATTTGAACATGTCTTCACAAAAGCTGTAAAATAACCAAATATTTTAACTGATTAATCTATTACTGATTATTTAACACTGATTATTTAACACTGATTATTTAAACCTGATTGTTTAAAACTGATTATTTAACACTGATTATTTAACACTAATAATCCCTGCTTAACAATTGCAATATTCAAGATGTCAAAAATAGATCTCACCAATGGACACCTGGCTGATCTAAATGCATTATGGAACTACAGATGACACAAAAACAAATTGCATAATACTTGAAATTTCAAAGCTTAATCACCCATCCTAATTTTCTCTTCCATGCTTCACGTAGACTGAAAAATTAAAGCAGGAAATGTACATCCCATATATTAACCCAACTGCGGAAATATTAGTGATCATAATTTGAGAAGCAGAGATAGAATATTCTCAAATAGGATCCGAGTCTGTAAAGGTCTTTAATATATACACTGTACATTGTAATTTAAGTGCAATAAGATATGCCTTTACAGCAATTTGAGATTTTTGAATTCCATAACATGCCTTGGTTGCATGTTTTGAGTAAAGAATTAAAACACATGAGGAATTTAAAGGGCAACTCAGTGATAAGCATCATATTCTGAGGTCCCTAGAATAAAGTACTTTTCCTTCATGCAGTCTCATCTTGCTGTCATTAAGCTGTGTGAATTCACTCAAATGAACGTCCTCACTATTCAGCTGAGTGCAAAGGTGGATTAGGGGGAAAGGGGGGTGGGGGAGTGGGTGATGTAGCATAACCAAAATAATTGGTGATAGCTGATTTATTTCTTCAAATTGTGTCAAAATAGTGGTTTTAGGCTGTTCACAGCTAAATTGTCCTGAAGAACAAAATTAATGTACCTTTTTATCAAAATTTATTTACCTGCTTTTTAACTTTTTATACGTTGCAGGGGAACCGTTGGAGGGAGGGGGATTCAAACATTCCAAACAACCCCCCCCCCAGCTACATCCAAGTCATTGACAAATAGAGGCAACATTCAATATGGTTTAAATTATATCAACACCATGTTAATTATATTTCATACACTAGCTCTTTCATGTTCCAAAAATTTGAGTAGACAATCTGGGATACAAATTAGGGATCCAATAAAAATTGTTTATCTTCTTAATAAATTTGAAAGCTTTGCAAAGTCTTTTTTCATTTCATAACTAGCTTGTTGTTAGGTCTCTATCCCTAGCTTTCTCATCAACCTCCTTATAATCCCTAGCTTTCTCATCAACCTCCTTATAATCCCTAGCTTTCTCATCAACCTCCTTATAATCCCTAGCTTTCTCATCAACCTCCTTATAATCCCTAGCTTTCTCATCAACCTCCTTATAATCCCTAGCTTTCTAATCAATCTCCTTATAATCCCTAGCTTTCTAATCAACCTCCTTATAATCCCTAGCTTTCTCATCAACCTCCTTATAATCCCTAGCTTTCTATCAACCTCCTTATAATCCATAGCTTTCTATCAACCTCCTTATAATCCCTAGCTTTCCCATCAACCTTACAATCCCTAGCTTTCTAATCATTCTCCTTATAATCCCTAGCTTTCTAATCAACCTCCTTATAATCCCTAGCTTTCTAATCAACCTCCTTATAATCCCTAGATTTCTGATCAACCTTATATTCCCTAGCTTTCTCATCAACCTCCTTATAATTCCTAGCTTTCCCATCAACCTCCTTATAATCCCTCATTTATCTCATCATCCTGACATAAGAAGAAAAAAATGAACTCGGGCAACAACCTTAAAATATTTTTGAATCTATAGAATAGAATTGCACATTTCTTTGGTCTCATTTTTTATTTATTCATATTAACAACACATTATAAACTAAAGCTCTGCGCCTCACTAAACTGACCCAATTGCATGATTTACAAAAGATGAAGTAGGCTTAGAAAGTGTTTATAGGTCTCTACAAAAACCTCAACACAATTAACCTCAAGGAAAAGGAGTATTTTGGAATTGGAATAACGGAATAACAGTATTTTTTTTTTAAGATTCTATGAAATTTAGAACTTTAAATTCAACAAAATTGTTCATGATCAATCAAAATAGTTTTTTTTAGTGGAAAAAAAAATATTTCTATAGATTATTTACTGAGAACATTCACCAGATCTGATCGCAGTTGCTTAATGATCTTGCATGATCCTGGTGAGTGTAAGATCATGATCCGGAGCAGGGATCAGATTTACACCAATGAAATTGTCAAAAAACATGTGAAGACAGATTGATCAATGACTCACAATCACGTTAGTTTCACAATAACCAGCTGTTATAACTTTTTTTTTGCGTGAACAGGGATCAGATTTATCTCAATAAAATTGTCAAAAAAAGTGTGAAAACAGATTGATCAATGACTCACAATCACATAGTTTCACAATAACCAGCTGTTATAACTTTTTTTATTTAGCCTGCACCGTTTTCCTTTCACTGGCTTTTCAATGACACACTTTATGACTTCAAGTTCACTCATGCCCCGCGGTCAGATTTCCCACAGTGGGTCTGATCTAAAGTCCTGACGATATCCGTTTAACAGTGTACCCACCCTTTTGTTCTATTATCCATTTAGGTAATCATGCTCCATTGTACACCGATGTTATTTGAAATTGTATGTTTGTTTTTAACGTTTGCATCAATTCACGAAACCCATCTAACCAACTTTTTTCTTCTCGTGTCAATCTTTACCCACTAAGTTATTGCCTTCACATTTCACCCGGGGTCCATATGCATAACACTAAACATTTCCACGGTACCTGGGATCGGATGGAACGCAGCTAACTTGTGTTCATAAGGAAGGCCCAGGCTAGTGCTCATTAACATAACCTGTAAAATACACACACAAGAAATTTCTGCCCATATCCATTCATTATTGAATCACAGTACATATATCCCAACCACTGACCGGCCCATGTGCAAATCTTTCGCTCACAGCCATGCTGTCACTCCTAATAAGGTCATGGGGATACCACACTAACCTTTCATTCCATGTAGAAGAATCATTGAGTGGGCCACAATATTCAAAAGGAATCCCACATTAAATCCGAAATGCGCATGTCTTAGACACCCTGGATATCTCAAGCACAAGGTATTGCAGACTTGCTGTGTGTGTGAACAGGGATCCTAAATAACTAAGCCCAGGTGTGAACATGTGCAGTATATTTTATGGCGGTTTTGGCTTACTGTACTTAACTTCTTAACTTTGTTGACAGTGCTTGGATTATTATTGGGATTATTGATAATGAAGTTTTGTTTTAAATTATTTTGAAAGATTGCTTACAGTATGTTCATCCTTACATATTTTCTTCAATAAAAATCTAGGTTTTGTTAGTGTGCAGTATTGTGATTTTTGTAGTTGTTTTCATGAATTTTCTTCTTGCATTTACCAGATAGAGTATAAATTTACCACTAATTTCCACTCTTTTATAGTATTTACCCGAACATGGAAATGCAATCCATCCCCAAAATGGCAGTAGGCTTTGCAAGTTTGCATGCGGGAATGACCAACACATGCATGATCTGAGTGATTACGCACATAAACAGTATAGAATATTATGTCACTGGATAATTACGCCATCATGTATGGTTAAACGGTTATCTGAGCGTAATGGTGAGGACTACGCTTATAAACAAATGCTAACCTTCACAACCTTAGTCTGATCCCGAGCTCCCACTCAAGTGAGAACACATGATATCCGTTTTTATCCAGCAAGGTTACTGTCTGGAGATCATGGTCCGGAGATGAGAACGCGACCATACACAGGAGTCTCATTTTCACAGTATATCAAGTTTCCACCACAATTTAATACCCATAAGCATGTGGTGCACAGCTGCTACTGTACATACACTGAATTAACACTGCAAATAACCGTAAACATCAATGTTAAAAATTCTCCATAGTAATCTAGCCAACTATTTGATCCGAGTCTAAGAACCATTGCACCTTTAAAATCAAAACCCTATTTTATCTAGACCTTTAATACTCCCAATATTTTTTCATCAGAAATGATTTCCTGTCATTACTGCATGTACGTGCTACAAATATGAATCTACCAGCAGAGCATGAAATCTATTAATAGATAAACATGCTATTTGCTACAAGTAAATTAAATGTTCTACAGTACGTACTTAAAACTATATCATGATCAGGTTTTCTGAATTTGGACATGAACTTACAAAATATCCTTCTGTTCTCAAGTGAGACAAAAAATGATTGCTGGTCTCGGTACTGTAAAATAAAATGCACTATATAATGCACTATATAATGTACTATATAATGTACTATATAATGTACTATATAATGCACTATATAATGCACTATATAATGTATTATATAATGTATTATATAATGTACTATATAATGTACTATATAATGTACTATATAATGCACTTTATAATGTACAATATAATGCACTATATAATGCACTATATAATGTATTATATAATGTACTATATAATGCACTAAACAATGTACTATATGATGTACTATATAATGTATTATATAATGCACTATATAATGTACTATATAATGCCCTATATAATGTACTATATAATGCACTATATAATGTATTATATAATGCACTATATAATGTACTATATGCACTATATGACTAGAAATACAAACAACAAGAACAAATATCAAATACTTCATTTGTGGAAGGGAAACAAATTCAACATCAACTTCCAAGCTTTCGATGGTTACAGAAATGTGAGCTGAAATTTATAAGATATGTTTCAAGGTCATGAAAATAAGAAAGTAAAGTAAGGTGCTTTACATAGTAGTCACGAACACTGTTAATTTAGGGACCTGCTGGTTAAATGCAATGATTAGATGCACATAAAGAAAAGCAAAGGAAATGCCCTGAGGACTTGAAACCAGAGACAAATAATATGATAGTCAAACCTGAAATTTAATTTCTATATTCAATTGTGACAGGGATATCTAACCTTGAGAAACATAACAACTTCACTTTCCCCTCCAAGACACTCTGTACTCTTGAAGAACACGTTTTCACTTAAGTATGAGCTCGGGATCAGACCGGCTGCAGGCAATTAAATCCAACAAATATTTTATTTACGGTGCGAACGCTCCCTGGATCTCATCGCAGGCACTTGATCTTGATCCTACTCAAGGGTAGGATCATGATTGAGAGTAGGATCATAATCGTGAAGGCGATCAGATCAATCAATGAGATTCTCAAAACACGTGTGTGAACGCAGATCAGTGACCGCAATCACATTAGTTACAGAAATGTCCGGTTACAACTTTTCCTTGCGAACAGTTAGCCTGCTTGCTTTTTTTTTTTTTCCATGGGTTTTTCAATAACTCACTTCACCGATATGATTCACTCGTGTCCCTGGATCAAACTGTGCCTGCAGTGGGTCTGATCGCAAACTGCCACTTTTAAAAAGGAGAACACAGGACATTTTTTTTCTACAATCATCAAGCAAGGTTACTGTCGGGATCATGATCTTGAGATGCATGAGAACATGGCTGAAGACCTCGCGATTTTGTTTTTGACTTGAAGGATAAGAAGATATTCTCCCTCCAGGCAATGCTTATCCAACTGTGGAACACGGTCTGTCTACCAAGAATGCTATATGGGACTGAGTTGGATGTCCTGAACAAAGCACAATGGAAGATGATACAAACATCATGCCTCCACGTCTATGTCCAAAAACATCTACACTAACTGTTCTGAACACTTCTTATGGAATTCCCTGTGGAAATTGTTATTTGCAGGAAAAAGTTCCTATTCATTGGCCACATAATAATCTCCCTTCCCTCCAACAGGATCGAGCCTCCTATAATCTCTAATTATAATCTCACAGCCTCTGAGCACAGCCTCTGAGCTATAAGAATTGAAAGACGTTAAGTGTATACCTCGATAATTGATTCTTTTTGTGCGACGTGACATCACAGTGCCTTAAAAAAAAACAAGCTTAGTGGGGCAGTGGGGGTGGGGAGATGTGGCTGAGAGGACATTCATGAAAAGTAACAGTTCAATAACATTTGATGAAATAAAAGAAATATGACATGATTTTGTAAATAACAAAAACTGTTAGATTCCATGTTTAAATTAGACGTGGGCCACAATCGCTAGCTTCTCTAACAGATTCACCAAATTTGTAGTCGGTAATTTGGTCTTTTATTTGAACAAAATAAAGTGAATTTATACATTTTCCTTAATGAAAATGTAGTGACTAGAAATTGATAATGTGAAAATAGTCGGATAAAGTCCATACACAAGGAATTTCTTCTTAAGATAAAAAAGTTGTCAAACGTTTTACTACAGATTATAGAAAGTCTCATTAAGTACAGTTATCTTTACTCGATTTTCATTGTAAAAATTGGGTGGTGCTGGTTCAGTGAAATATTAAGTTCCAGATACCAAAATCGTACCTTGCCTCCCTCTTATCGACGGACCCAAACTTTCATAACAAAGTCAAACACTATCCACATACTTCAAAAGCCCCGCAAATGTTCAGCAAAAGACACCTGTGCTTGCAAAATATTTTTTCAGACTGTTTGAGAAATTTCATTGAGCGAAAATATTGTAAATGTCCATGGAAAAATATTTTTATGTAGGGAAGTCATGATATTTTTAGGGAAAAACCCCCAGACATTCAATTGTTTCGAGAATTCAGGAAAATACAATAAAAAGCATTAACTTCTTTTGGACCAAGCCGTGCTATCTTAAGTAGATAGGAAATATGTGCTTCATTCTTTATATTGGAAAGAAAAAAAAAACCTTGTGTTTGCAACCCATCTTTTCAGAATGTCTGAGTGCTTTATTCTTGACTACATCATTGTTCTGCACATTTTGGATCAAAAAAGAAATGATGGCAGTTAGGGGGTGGGGTGGGGCAGTGGAGAGAAGTGGCTGAGAGGACATTGATGAAAAAGTAACAGTTCAATAACATTTGATGAAATAAAAGAAATATGACATGATTTTGTAAATAACAAAAACTGTTAAGATTCCATGTTTAAATTAGACGTGGGCCACACTCTTGCCTTCGCTAACCGATTTACCAAATATGTTGTCGGTAATTTTGTCTTTTATTTGAACAAAGTAAAGCAAATTTTTACATATCCTGTATTGAGCCACTGATATCAAGTGACATATATATTGATCAATAAATATATCAAAATCAGAGTTGATCTTGGCCAAAGAGTAAGGTTAAGTATTCTGCTGTCCATAGACTAATACTGCACTTCTTTTGCACCCAACACTAGTGAAATTCACTTTAATATGAATGCTCAAAATCAAATCAAATGCACTCCTTTTATTTCTATAATGAGAAAATAAAGTTTCAATTGGAAGCCCTTGACTAATGATGGTGGATGGTAAGGGGCCCAGGGAGACAAAGACTCTACCCAAAAATATTTTCCACAACAACTAATTCCATTTTTGAACCGAAAATACATTAAAATTTCTATCGAAAGAAATATGAATCACCAAAAAATAATACAAATTTCTTTACTTGACATCTCAGAGTTAAACAACCTTTCACCCCAACATAACCTTGTTTTGTTATCAAACCAAAACAAGGTGGTAACTTTTGTTTGCTAATACACATCCCGCCCCCCATCCTTTCTGACTGAACACATGGAGGTCAGTGCAGAAGTGCCTGGAGATCCAGGGACTGTTGAGCAAATGTGTATATCATTTAAAGGAATATAATAGCATAAGTGGTAGATGGTCTTTCCCCTCCCAAGTTTATACAATTTCTCCACAAAATTGAATTTTGATAACAGCAAGAAGGGGTAGGGGAAGTTCTATGACTTGCAACTTAAAAGGACATTTTAGAATATCAGATCATTGAAATTGGGGTGGGGGCATACTCCTTTATATATGCATAATTTGGTCGATTATTTCCCCCATGTTTTTTTTTTTTAATTTCTCCACAAAAAGTTGTGGGAGTGAGGAAGGGGTGGAAGGAGTGTAGGGGGAGGGAGGAGGGCGATATTTCTTACGTGAGATTTTCTCTTTTGCAAGTTTGTCTGCATGAAAAGGCATTCTACAAATATGATATTATTGAAATTGGGGTGGGGGAATACTCCTTTATATGCGTATAATTTGGTCGATGGGTGGACGGGAGAATGGGAGGGGTGAGAGAAGGAGAGGGGAAGGGAGAGGGAGGGGAGGGGAGGGAAAAGGGGACGGAAGGGGTATTTCTCATGTGAGATCTTTACTTTTGCATGTTCATGCATGAAAAGACCTTTTAGAATATCAGATTATTGAAATTGGGGGTGGGGCATACTCCTTTATTTGTGCATATTTTGGTTGATATATAGGATGGGGGAGGGTCTTAGCTCTCATGTGAGAACTCCTCTTTTGCATGCTTGAAAGGATATTTTAGAATAAAAGATTATTGTAAATTGGAGTGGGCGCACATCCTTTGTTTATGCATAATTTGGTCTTCTCCCTCCCCATTTTCTGGATTTGTTCGAATCCCTGAAAGTCCTGAGTGTGTTAACCTCTTCATCACTTCTACTTTTCACGAAATGTATAGCTAGGTGTCTCCATTCCCTCCCTAATTGGAATGTGTCTTTTGTTTTGGTTTTCCATAATTAAATCTTATATAATCTTTGCCCTTGATAATAAGAAGGCCACCACCTAGGCAAGGTCATAAATCCTTTAGTCAGAAAAGGGTTTTGAAATGTTTACTCAAGCATCAATGAAATATGATATCTTTGAACAAGCCCTGTTGAACAATAATTAGGTGGGGTACTGAGGCCAGTTCCCATGTTTAAAAACTTTCATTTTATATTCTAAGATGACAGAAAGCTGTGGATGCAAAGTTTGCAGGAATGCTAGTGGATTGAGAAAGTTGCCAATCTGAATTTATTTCCATTCAACCTTTCTATGGTGCTTTGCCATATCACTTCATAATCTTCATTTTTAATCAACAAATTTTATAACTAAGTGAAACAGACTGTGGGAGAGCTGTTTTTACAAGGATCTACCTTTTTAATAGTGTAGGGGTATTTCATTTACATGCAGGGGCAGTAGGAATTTTGTTAAGTTTGGACCATTATCCATGAGGGATTTCACGATCGATATTACTGATATTCATCATTATTTTTGAAGGAACATTCAATTTAAGTATATGTATATGTACTTAAATCAAATAAGTGTAGGCTTAAAATGAACCAAAATTAAAAATTTCCGATTTTGACTAAAACATTGAACAGCATCAATCCATGAAAAATAACATAAGAAAAACATACAGAAAAATGAAAATGGAAAACATTATTTAGTCATAATTTCTCGATTCTTTAAATGTTCCCATTGTGAAAGATAAGAAGGTAAAAAAAAAAAAAGACTTAAAATTTAAGTTGCTAAAAGATATTTTTATTTTTATTTTTTGGGGATGCAAGATCAATATCATTATCACCGCAAAATTAAAGCCAGGAGAATCATTTGAGGACTCAATCATTTTCAGTTTTTCCCAGTGTAAAAACCGATGCATTTTGGCTCGATGCTTGCAACTATCAACTGAGACAGTACTGTAGCAGGAGTTGGTCAGTTGAATCGCAATATTATTTGTAACTTGTTTTGAACATGTTATTTTTCTCGGAACACATTATGAGCAATAACGTTTTTTTTTTTCTTTCTTTTTTATTCTGAGTACTTGATCTTCACAATCCCATCCCGTTGCCAAAATAAGATTAATGTAACTGTGCATCATTCTTGGTTCAGTTGGAGCATGGAGCTATTATTAGCTTTATGGTTGAAGGTAATTTCCAACTAGATTACCAGCGATATCCTGCGCAATATCGTGAGGCATTGTTCCTATTGTTATGCAGGAATGTGTGTTGGTACAATGGCTTGACTGAACCATGTTTTATGGGTGCTATTAATCAGTCATGATTTGAAAAAAAACCTGCAGTTTTGTAGGATTTGGCGGCATGCCGCATACCGAAAGTTAGCTAGCCTCCCTTAGTGTATATGTGTATATTATATGCTTTCTATTACAGTTGTGATACTTTTCTTACTGTATATGGGTATTTTATATGAGCATTAGAAATTGCTGACAGACTCAATGTATAAAACTACTGTTTGTCTATGTAATCACATCAGTCTTATGAAGAAAGTCTCTAACTGAAGAGGCTAAATTGTATGGCATATGATCCTCCATAATTTGTTGAATGCAGGCCAGTAGGGAGTGGGGGTGAGACAGATGCGTTTGCACCTCCCCCTCCCCACAGACCGCCAACATACACAAATCTCATACCTCCCTACAATTGATGTGAGATTGAAAATTTTTACTATGGAAATGCACCCCCATATGGAAAATCCTGGCTACGTGCCTGGAATGTTTATCTTTCTCAACTTAATTCAAATCATTTTTCTGGATATCTTTGTACACATGTATTCACATACACTGCACTAATGATATCATTGCTGTAGAAAGACCTCTACCTCCATGATGATATACAGTAGGGCAAAGCAAGAAGCTGTTGGACTACAATCATGGCCAAAAGTAGCTGGGACAAATTTCCTCTCCCCTACATCAATATTGTATGTTTCTCACTTTCTTGGCAAAGTGCACAAAAATTAAAAAGGGTTTGGAAGGTGGAAATAAATTGAAGGAAATTGGTTCAAACATTTTTGGCCACGAATATATTATAGACCTATAATTTGAGCACCTGGGGCATATGCATACTAGCTAGAAAAAAAACTGTTCCCTGAGGTCATACAAGACCCAGACATGGGTCAAGAGGTATAATTATAGCTTATAAATTCCAAAATTATCTTGGAAACTTATGGAAATTGGACTCTCAGATAAATGACAACAACAATGAATTTTTAGCAGACCTTAGATCAAATTTGCATCCATAACGTCACAAATTGTCCATGCATATTCTGTGAAAGATGGTAAGCAATGAAATTGTTACCAAATGTAGTGCACATAGACGTCCAAACTATAAGACTTAAAGGTGTGCTACAACTATAAAGTCTATGGAGGACGTTTTCAAAAATGGTAACTCAGGCACGTAGTCAGGATTTTCCATGGGGAGGTGGAGTGCATTTCCATAGTAAAAAAAATTCAATCTCACATGAATTGTAGGGAGGTATATGAGATTTGTGTATGTTGGTGGTCTGTGGGGTGATGTGAACGCACCCGTCTCACCCCACTTCCTACGAGCGTGTGCCTCACTAAAAAATACTGAAAAAAATTTACCAAATGAACAGGAAAATCAAGCATTTATACTATTAGAAACATATTGACACCAACTTTTATAAAATAATTTCCCGGCTAACACTGAAATTTCACAGAAAATATTGGCTAATTGTGCGTCACCCATTGACTCACTGCTTCATTCACACGATAGTATGGAACATGACGAATGTCATCAGTCAAATTTAGGAATTTAGTCAGTAAATTATTTTAAAAGGTGAATGTCAATATGTTTTTTATAGTATAAATGTTTGATTTTCATGTTGATTTGGTGCATTTTTAAAAACATGTTGATTTGAAACGTGTTGATTTGAAAACGTGTTGATTTGAAAACGTGTTGATCGAAAAGATGTTGATCCGAAAAGGTCAACGTTGATCCGAAAAGGTCAACGTTGATCCGAAAAGGTCAACATTGATCCGAAAAGGTCAACGTTGATCCGAAAAGGTCAACGTTGATCCGAAAAGGTCAACGTTGATCCAAAAGGTCAACGTTGATCCGAAAAGGTCAACGTTGATCCGAAAGGTCAAAGTTGATCCAAAAGGTGTTGATCCGAAAAGGTCAATGTTGATCCGGAAAGGTGTTGATTCGGGAAGGTGTTGATCCGGAAGGTGTTGATCCGAAAACGTGTTGATCCGAAAACGTGTTGATCCGAAAACGTGTTGATCCGAAAATGTGTTGATCCGAAAACGTGTTGATCCGAAATGTGTTGATCTGAAAACATGTTGATTTGGAATCATGTTGATTTAAAATTGTGTTGATTTGGAATCATTTTTAAAAATGTCTTCCATATGCTATCTCGACTTACAGACCCATGTGTATCAAAATACTTTCTTGACCAACCTAGATGAAGACGTACTTTTACCACTTACCTGAAATATATAAATTGCTAAAGTTGCACAATACGCAAATCTATCACCACTTGCTCCACAAACATCTCTGTTCCAGGGCTGGCAGCCTGCAGCGAGCAGCCCTGTTTGTTTCATTGCAGTCATAGTGCAGTATTCAATAACAGCACTGTTGTCCAATGCAACTCATCATTAACACAACCCTCTCTTTATGATGTAATGTAACCTTCAAAAGCCTGTAGAAAACGAGCAAAAATAATGATGGTAACCAATATACAGTATCATGAACAATTCCATTAATTATCTTGAAGAGCATCACTTAATTAGGCTCTGCAGCTACATCAAGCAAATGAACAGAATTTTGAAAGAAGCATTCATATTTAAAATGATATTTTTACTCATTGATCTAGAAAAAGCAAGTTAGCACTTATGTTTTACAATAAAGGAAAGAACCTCTGTAGTCTGTAAGTACAGAAATAGGCCACACGCACTATAACAATGCGGTAACTAAGTGAGGCAAACAATTAAACCTGAAATCTGTGTTCATTTGGCCTGCCACACGCTTTGAGCCATTTATGGCACTTCTCCGGATCTTTCAAGTTTTTAGCAAAGGGAAAAAACAAAATTCCATTTGCTAACCGTTCTGGGAAACAGGAATCAGATTTACAAAACCCGTACAGGGCCGTAAGCACAATTTTTGTCGTCATTAAGTCTGTGTGTGCAGAAATTTGTTTTGTTTTGACTGCATGAGCACACGCCGCTAAGCTAGCTGTACTGTTCCAGTACTGCGTAGAATGTTTGCCCCACTTAGTTACACAGATTTTGTTGCTAGGCAAATTCAAGCTGTAATAGCTTGAAAAAGCTGTCAATCATCTAACTTAGGTCAATTGGGCAAACCAAACACACTGCAGTTAATAAATTAGGACTGCTAAAGAAGTATAGTATATGAGAAATGTGGACTTATTTAAAAAGGTGTTATGGAAAACAGGTGTTATATGGAAACTATCAAAGGATGTTACATGGAAACTCATTCAAAAGGGTGGATAAAAAAGATCTTGCCTATTAATAAACTGTTTACATCATACAGCACTTTATATATCCCAGAGGGCCACTATGAGTGTCAAAAATATTGTTATGTTCTATGGCAAAAGACATGTTTAGATATATTCTTCGCTAGGATATGTATCTTGACCGGGTTTTTAAATCAAATGGCATAGGAAGGTAGCTACTATGACCGTTTACAAAATCTTTATAAGCTGAAAATGAAGAAAAGCGGTCAGACAAAATAGGTGTCACTTCAGGCAAAAAATGCATTGAAAATTGTTCATAAAGTAAAAAGTAAAGAAACACTATCAGCATAATTCCATCACTATATGGTACATTGATTGCTCATTTTCAGAACAAACTTTACACAAAAATGATACGTTAACTTTGCAAATGACTCAAATCTTATGTTGAACCAATACTCGTTACAGAAAGATGTTTTTTTATTACTATACCTTTACTATGAACAATCAAATCAAGTATGAATTGTGTACTAAATAAAGGCCTATAAATATAGGCCTATCTATGAATAGCTATGCATATAGGACAAAAACTATCACATATTTCATTTCATTTATTTATTTGTTTCATCACAACATTCATAGCTCATAATAACATTATAACAATAGGAAAATACACATGATAACAATACAAAAGTTGTGAAAGGAAGTGCTCTAAAAAACCTTAACAACTTACCGAGTAAAGCACTCCCTCTTAAAATCTAGATAATAATACTAAATTTACTATAACTATATACATATGCATGTCTCTATACAATAGAGAGAAAAGAAAACACGGAGAAAACAAACCCCAAACACTGACCCCTATCCTAATCCCACCCTAGCCATCCCACCCCACCTAGCCATCCCACCCCACCCAGCCATCCCATCCCACCACCCCAGCCATCCCACCCCACCCTAGCCATCCCACCCACCTAGCCAACCCATCCCACCCCACCCAAACCATCCCAGAGCCATGCACCCACCTAGCCATCCCATCCACCCCCACCCATCCCACCCCACCCTAGCCATCCCACCCTACCAGCCATACCACTCCAGTCCGTGGATAATAGATAACTCAAAAGAAAGTGGACACAATATCATATAATTTAGAAGAAAAAAACCCAAGCCCTAACCCCCATCCTAACCATCCCACCCCAAAAGCTAGCATCTCACCCACCCTACCCATGCCACCCCATCCAAGCCATCCCACCCCACCTAGCCACCCCACCCCACCCTAGCCATCCCACTCCACCCCAGCCACTAGCCATCTCCATCCCACCCCATCCTAGCCATCCCACCCCACCCTAACCATCTCCACCCACCCATGCTACCCTACCCTAGCACCCACCCACCTAGCTATCTCCACCATAGCCATGCTACTCCACCCTAGCCATCCCACCCACCCATCCCACCCCACCCTAGTCATCCCACCCAACCCTTGCCATACCACTCCACTCCAGTCCGTGGATAATAGATAAGTTAAAAGAAAATGGACACAATATTATATAATTTAGAAGAAAAGAACCCAAACCCTAACCCCCATCCTAACTATCCCACCAAAACCTAGCCATCTCACCCCACCCTACCCATGCCACCCCATCCTAGCCATGCCACCCCACCCTAGCCATCTCACACCATCCTAGGGATGCCACCCCACCCTAGCAATCCCACTCCACCCTAGCCATCCCAACCCATCCTAGCCATCCCACCCTAGCCATCTCTCCCCATCCTAGCCATGCCACCCCACCCTAGCAATCTCACCCACCCTAGCTATCTCACCCCACCCCACCATAGCCATGCTACTCCACCCTAGCCATCCCACCCCACCCTAGCCATTCCACCCCACCCTAGCCATCCCACCCTACCCTAGCCATACCACTCCACTCCAGTCCATGGATAATAGATAAGTTAAAAGAAAATGGACACAATATTATATAATTTAGAAGAAAAGAACCCAAACCCTAACCCCCACCTAACCATCCCACCAAACCCTAGCCATCCCATCCCACCCTACCCATCCACACCCATCCTAGTGATCCACCCCACCCTAGCCATCTCACACCATCCTAACCATCCCACCCCACCCTAGCAATCCCACCCCACCCTAGCCATCTCACCCCCCCCACCATAGCCATGCTACCCCACCCCAGCCATCCCACCCCACCTAGCCATCCCACCCCACTGTAGCCATCCCATCTCACTCCCATCCACCCATCCATGCATTAGTATTTGTTTAAAAGGATCTTTAAACATATAAGCCCAGGGGACAATTCATGATTTATAAAATGAAATAAATTTTACAGGCTTTTTTTCACAGCTAGAGCAGCTCCTTTTCCCACTGGTCTTTGATTTTATTGCATTTTTTTTAGCTCTAACTGGTGAATATAAAGCAATGAATTCAGTGATATTTAAGTAAATCAGTTACTCTTCCAATATATTTGGGCACAAGAAATAAAATCATTTCTGCATGTTTATACTTATATTTTTTAAATGACACCAAGTGTATCATGAAAATAAACTTAAAGTTAGTGAAGTCTAGTGCTCTAGATATGATATTGACAAAATAGCAGACCCTTTCTTAACATTCTGATTATATAAAGGCCATTTATTGTCTTAAACATGGAGGTATATATATTGATTCCAATTCACATATGTTTTGTTTGTTTGTTTGATGAGGGCTTAACGGCACCACAACAACGAGGGTCAAATTGTGCCTGAGAGGTTAGATCATTCTAGAGGTAGGAAGGAAAGGAAACAGGAAGATAATAAGAGAAATTCAAAAACAAAAGGTCAGAAAGCTGTGATCGAGAGGGGAGGTGCATGGTTGAAAAGAAAAAAAAAAAGTAGAGAGGGGATGGAAGAGGAGAATTAAATATGGTTGTAGAGGGAATCATGAAGGAAGGATATAATTTTATCCGAAGGATTTTTCTGGAGAACTCAGCAATTGGGTTGTGGGGAATGAGGAAAGCTCTGGGAAGGTTGCACAGGGGGAAAACAAGGAGAACGTGATGGATTGTGAAGGTGCAGTGGCAATTGTTGCAGAGGGGTTGGGGGAGCCAATAAGGAGGTGGGAGTGAGTGAGGTGGGTGTGACCAATTCTAAGACGGGTAATATGAACGTTGTCGATACAAGAGAGGTTGTTGATGGTGGATTTGATCGGAATTGTGGGCTGGATGACATGGAGTTTGTTATCAATTTGGGAGTTCCATGAGGTTTGCCAGCGGTCACGAACAAGGGAAGGGATAAGCGGTTTGATGTCAGAGAAGGTTTTGGGAAAAGGGGTAGGGAGGAGGTTAAGGACAAGCTTAGCGGTTTTGATTGGTTGAAATACAATGGTGCAATGTGCATTTATACTAAATGGCCAAACAAGAATCGTTTTAGAATTGCGCCGCCATATTTTAATTATGATAGCTGGCCTTTAAAACTGAAATCCAAATGTACATCTAACACTGTCTGACTGTACTAAGTAGTTGCCACTGAAATAGCATGGCAAGTATCATAGGCTGTTAACTACCCAAATTTGTTTAACAACACACACAACAACTACAAATTGTACATGAATTTTTTTAATCAAAGTTTTGAAAGGGCCTTCAACCTAGGTTGCTTTACATTTACTCCTAGATTCTGATCAGTGGTGTAGCCAGTATTAAAAAAAGTGAGGGGTCCGCATCGTGTACATCTGCTTAAAAATCATGCAGATATGCCCACTTTCCTCCTTGCTATAAAAACACATTTTATATACCACCTGCACTTATGGTTCAGAGATTAATTGGTTTTGTAAACAATTTATCCATGCAATATTTATATTAACTGTGCATGAGTGACATCAAAGGTCAATGGTGGTCAATTGTTCTTTTACTGAACCGCTGAAAATGGCCAAAAACGGCGGTTGGGGAATAAAGGAGATGTACACAACATGCGAGAAGGTCCTAGACCTCCTCCCAAGACAAAGTGTTCAAATTTAACACACTTCTGTTGGAAATTTTGTTTAAGTTTTTGGAAAAAAATATATAAAAACAAAGATAATCCCAAGTTTTGAAAATATCCTTGAAAAAGTAGGCCACTGATCCCTACCCTACTCCACTGATCCAAATAAATACGACTTCAAATAATGATTAGAAAATTGTGCATGAAAAGTGTACCCCAAACAGCTCATTGAATAATTTGTTCACGTTCTACATACTCCACAAGTTTTTTTTAATTTTCATACATCCAATCGCTTACAGTTTTAGGCATCAAGTTTCCTTTTTTAATTACCTCCACTAACGAAGTTGGACAGGGTACGTTTTTGCTTCTGATTGTTTGTTTTTTTTGTTTTGTTTGTCATCCAGATACCTCAATATTTACCTTTACTTTACCAGGGCTTTGAAAAATGGGGGTCAATTTTCGTAACTTTTTTTCATTTTCATTTTTGACAACATTCCTTTCATCTTCTTTCATTACAAGTTTGGTTGAAATGGAAGCTAAGATATTTATCTTTTGAGTAATGAAAGCCAAATTAGGAAACATTGACAAAAATATGCAAATTAAGCAATTTTTGGCTAAATTTGGTCAAGAAATGGCCAATCTTTGCACAAGTATAACTTCTTGTCAGTCTTGAAAACAGAGATTTGTGTTACATATTTAGATTCTTTGTGAAATTTCCTTTCCAATGATGCTAATTTAGAATTTTTAGAAAGAAAGGAAAGATAAAAAAAACACCAAAAATTATTTTAGTCAAATGAACCCTGAAAACTGCAGCAGAATAATTATAATGCCGTAGTCACGGTGGGACTCGAACCTGGTGCGCTAGCATTGTAGCAGCGTTCATATACACTACACCACAAGATCATTAAAAGTGATGTGGCAAAATTTGATTATTATAGGAAAGGATCCAAATAGAGGGGGTATGCCTGTATCTATATAACAAATGAAAGGAAATTGCAAGCACGTTCAAATGGCAGCTCAAGGAAGCATGTGCGATGTACGGTTTTAGTGCACAATTTTTTGATAGAGAAAAAAACGGTCAAAAATGGCAGAAATTGAATACATTTTGAAGAAATTCTCCAAAACAATAGATTGCAGGTAGAGATTACAAAAATTAATTAATTAATCTAAGGATTTGCATGTTTGATTTTGAAGCAAAAATGTGATCTTGAAGTTAATTGTAAAATTAAAAAAATATATTAAAAAATACCAAGTTTTCAGTAAATTTTTCTCAAAATTCTGCAATATGACCCCTATAAAAAAGTTAACAGTTTGTGAAAGAAATTTCCGAGTACTTTAAAATGATGCCAAGATTACTCCATAGGACTTTGGTAAAGTCCCTATTTTATTTTTAGGTGGTTTGAAAACGGCAATAATATCGCCACGTGTGTAAAGTGAGGGTTAAACTGATGATTGGATTGTGATTAAGTTTAGTGTGTGGTTTTGTTGCTGTTTGAGGAAGAAGTGATTAAAATTTGGGACTTATTGAAACAGGGGAAGGGCAGAAATGGAGAGGTGGGGATGGTTTAGGATGAGATCTGTCAACACTTATATAGTTGAAACTTTTCAACCGATTCCAATGGAATGTCGTAAATAATTAAATCATGCCCTGAAAAAAATTCAAGACAATCAATTCTTTTGACTCTCAGATCAAGTGGTTTCTGATATCAAAGAGAAACAAAACAATTGGTTGTTGGTATGAAAGGAAAATGATGGAATATGTAATTTTAGCTGAATAGAGCTTAAACAATGAATGCTAAGCCTGAAAAAACTGAAAACAATGATCACAAATGTAATGATCCTCAAGTTTTTGAATGCAAATGGCAATACCAACAGTGAGAAAAGATTGTTTGGGGCTATAACTTGGTGGGTCAAGGTTTCTGAGGTAGATTGTATTCTGGTGAGGAATGAAAGGGGGGCAGAGGTATGCGCTCTGCAGAGTGCTATAATTCTAGTTAATATTTGCTTCCTTCAAAGAATTCAGTGGACAAGCAAGTCCATCATCCAAGAAAGAGGATTTCAAAAGATGCAAAATGGTAAAGAAAGCATTTCGAATTTTATTCCGTTAAGATATAATTGAAGAATGTTCAAGAAAAATAATAAAAAGAAAAGACATTTTCTTGACAATCATAATTAAGAATGTGAGGATGAGGGCACCAACCTTCCATAGTAGACTTACATACCACAGCCATGTTCAAAGAGAAGACAGAGCTTTAAACTTGAATATATCCAAGTAGTTGCTTCACCAATTTGTTTCTATTGAAGTCCTCTTTCATATAAAGTAAACTTGCTTGACCTCTGAAATAACCCATTAATATCCATATGCCAGAATGGGCAACCTTGAGTCAAACTGTGTGCATAAAGTTTGAATAAGATCCCCTGATAGACAAGCACTCCCAATGGTTGAAAAATATCCTATTTCCACTAACAAAAATATAAGTATTATTTCTGTTAAAGGATTAGTTCACAACCTGCTCCATTCACCAAACAACTTGGTCACTTCAATGGAACTCCTTATTCCTGAAATTACAAACAAGAAACTCATCAAACTGTCAGATTATTTCAAAAAACTGTTATGTTTAAGTGCAAACACACTATCAGTAATAATTTATTTTCTCTTCAAAATCTCCTTCCACAAGAAAAAATTATTATGGCAGCTGATTCCATACATATGAATAAAAGAATTACCTTGGCAACATGTGATAGCAACAAAAGCTACGCATGTTATGACCTCTTCGTAAGTGCTACAGAACAGCTCGAGGACAGAATTACAGTTACATTTTAGCTATGAACAAATTACTCGAGGGGGGGAAAAAGCCACAAGTAGATCCATTAGTTTCCATGATGCATCATATAAAAGTTTGACACTTAGCATTTCAGCATGATGCATAAAACATGATATTTTAGTCGAGGGTTGTAATCTTGTTTACAAAGCTTGACAAAATTTGATTAATAAATTCATGGAGGAACAGGTCCAGACCAATCCAATTTTCCAGAATTAACCCCCACCTTTTGAACATACAAACTTGGCTCCTGCCAAGCTAACATTAGGGGCCCCTTCTTATCTAAAAAAAACCCCATCTGAATGTTAGTTTGTTCAGGTTTAACTGCACTGTGACAGTCATCAGAGTCAAATATGTCAAATATGAAAAGAAAAGGTTTATAGATGGGGAATACTGGGAGGTTTGAGAAAAGGAGAAAAGAATGGTATTACACAAAAGGTCTTCAGCTATTTTGATTCCAATTCATCCCACTTTCGTCATTGTCAAGCATCCCACTTTCGTCATTGTCAAGCACAGGTTTTCACTCATTTTCATCCATTTGATTATGTTTTGTATGGTCATTTTGTAGTCTTCAAAAAGTATACCAAGGTACATTTGGGGCCCCCCTAAGCCTGGGGAAACTTTCTCCCCATGGCGGATATGCTTGCATGACCAGCATGCCCTGACCCAGGGATGACCAGCATGCCCTGACCCAGGTATAACCAGCATACCCTGACCGACCCAGGTATATATTCTTAAACAGTTTAAGACACCTTGGAAAATAAAAGAAATAAAAGAATACCATACTTTTTTGAGGACAGGAAAATACGCAAATTTCTGATTTATTTATATCACTTTCACTCTGATCTTATTCTTTCTAAAAGCTCCAAGAAATGACCAAATATAAAGATACAAATGATATCATCAGTTGAATAGTATGCACACATGTACTATTTTCTTGCGTAATCCACTGTTTTCTAATCTTTTACTTAAATAGTGATAGAGAGAGTAAGTATATCTGACTAAAAATATGTAAAACATGATGCATTAATGGGATAGACAAATTAGAAGTGATCAACGAAATCCACTGTTTTGAAATCCACTGTTTTGATCAACGTAATCCACTGTTTTCTAATCTTTTACTTAAATAGTGATAGAGAGAGTAAGTATATCTGACTAAAAATATGTAAAACATGATGCATTAATGGGATAGACAAATTAGAAGTGATCAACGAATAATTTTAGGCACAAAATTCATTAATTTAAAGATGTGCATGTCTTCCACTAAGCATCAGGTTTTGAGGAGTAAGTTTTTTTGGTTCACAAAGCCAAGCGTATTTGTTTCTAAGTTGTGCATGAATGTCAAACATCCAGGAATCCGTACGTGTTCTGTACATTATGAATTGTAAACAAACAAATGCAAACAAACAAATGCAAACAAACTTGACAGTATTTTTCCTACTAAGCATTGATTTTCTTGGTATCTATAGTACTTCAACTTAAAGTTTAAGTGAAAGAACTCTTCTTTGAATAACTATTCGTGTTTTGTCTATTGTCACTTGACTCCTTGGTCTATACAGTTTCCTTGCCATAAAGTACACTGTAGATTGTGTGAGTAAAATATGGAGAGCAAGTAAAAATGACAACAGCTCAGTCACACAAATCAATATTTGTGCAGCTCTTCAAAGACAAGATACTGTTTGGTATCACAAAGAAAAAAAAAGTAAAAAATAAATTGTGAATATTGATTTAATTCTCCACATTTGTATGAGAAAGTTTGCAAAAAGGATTTAATATGAGATGTATGCATGCTCGACAGATGAATGGCACTCAGCGATAAAAAAGAAATGACAAACATTAAAGCTGCTGTTATGTGGTGTAGTGGTTATCATACATGCCTACAGACTACGAGGCCCTGGGTTCAAGCCTGGGTTGGGTAGATACGCCAGTGCACCACAACTGGTTATCAAAGGCTGTGGACATTGACTTGGTTGTCGATGTTACATCTTTCCTGTGTTCTTGTCCAAGTGTTTAAGCGTTTCGTGGTAGCATTGTTACTATCATAACCGAATATGCAGGCGACGACCCCCGTCATTGTAATTGTGCATTCACTCATCGTCGGCGATTAAAGCTGCAAGAGATCTGCCTCCTTGGTCTTTTGTTTCAATATTGAAAGTATCTTCATAATGTATATACGAGTTGAATTCATCAGAGCCATTAGGCCCATAGCCGGTGCTGATTCCTGCTTTCTATGGCACAAGCCAATGAAAGCATGACTTGCCCTGGACTAGACGCCAGTCCATCGCAGGTAAACTCCCCAGCAGCACCAGTACCCATTTTACAGCTGGAACAAGTAGAGCGTCTTGCTCAGGGACACAATGCAGCGCAGTCGAACCCACTATCTTTTGCATATGAGCATGACTCCTTTAGGAAGATTCCAATGGAATTTCATTTTAATATATTTGATAGAGGACAATAGAAAAGAGATTGGTGAAAAAAGCAAGTTATATCTATATTCCTATAAGAAGTTATTGAAATTCAGATTTATCTTGTCTGCATAAAAGAGATTGTTGGTCTGAGTCTAAGTCATCATTATGATGTAAAGTCATTTTTATGTGGGTAAGAAAAATCTTTAAAGTTTAACAACTTCTTCTAGGAATGAGATATCAACATGGTTTTTCTCCAATCTGTTTCTTAAATTTTTCTCTATCCGATACATAACAAGAACTGGAAGGACAGTATGCTGACTATTCAAAGCTAGCGTAGAAAATGGCTTTGTTGATGGACGTATATGCCAAAAATGGGGCTAGAAGGGAAAGTTATTTCAAATTGCATGAGCTTTTGAAGGATGCAATTACTTTTCCCCTCTCTTTAAATTTTCACATTTTACTGCAAGCCTCAAAATATCTTTGAGTTGTATCAGACTACCTCACCCAGTAACTCAGAAAACATGAAAGAAATCTTTATAAATGAAACACCTCTTTTCATTATATCCATTGAGCCACAAAGAAAGAAGAGACCCATGACTTGCCCATGACAATGAAATATTGACAATGTATTCTTGCAGCATAATGCAATTATTTGTTATTTTCTCAGTCATTTTCTTACCTAACTACCCTCTCTATTCATCTTAAGGGATTAGTTTATATAAAAGAGGACTAAGAAAGAAACAAAAAAATGGTGAAGTTAGCATTCCAAAATATTAATCCATTAAGGAGATATTTAGGTCAAAAGTTTTGTCTCATTTGTTTACAAACGACTGAAATCTGACTATTACATATTTGTGACATCACATCCTGATATCCTCAGTCTTTATAATAATAATAAATAAATAATAGGAACATTTATATAGCGCTTAATCCACACTGTGGAGTATGCTCAAAGCGCTTATACAATACAAATGATAGGTTAATGTAAATAAATGATCAAATTAAATTATAATAAAAATCAAAAATACTTCTTAAACAAATATGTTTTGAGCTGAGATTTAAACGTATTCAAAAATTTAATGTCTTTCATGGATTTGAATATCATTCCATTTTCTGGCGGCTGCCACTGTGAAAGACCTGTACCCAAAGATTTTAGTCTCCACTTTGGTATATCCAGCAATTGCTTGTCACTAGACCTGAGACACCTTTTTGGCTGATAGATGGACAGAAGCTCACAGAGGTATTCTGGTGCTGATCCGTCTATACACTGGTAGGCTAAACACAATATCTTATACTCGATTCTAGCTTCAACTGGTAGCCAGTGCAAAAGCTTTAACGCCGCTGTAATACTGTCACGTTTTGATGTTTTAGTGACAATACGTGCAGCTTTGTTTTGTATCCTCTGCAATCGTTTGATGTTCTCATGTGACGCACCTACAAGCAGACTGTTGCAATAATCAAGACGTGACAGGATTAATGACCTTGCCAATGCTGAAGCCGTCTCTTGAGTCAGAAGGTGTCTGATGCTGCCAATATTGTGCAAGTGGTAGTTGCAGATCCTGCAAAGCTCTGTGATATGCTTCTCCATGGTCAGTTCCGGTTGAAGAAAAACACCCAGATTTTTCACTGATTTAGAGAATGGTATTGAGGTGAGACAAACCGAGATATGACTGATGTCTGTGTTGAGCAGTCTGGACTTTGGTCCTACAAGCATAGCTTCTGTCTTGCACTCGTTAAGTTTGAGCATGTTGTTCGTCATCCAAGATTTTATGCTTGTTGTACATAGTTCAAGTTTGCTAAGTGCCACTATTCCACTTTCTGCTGGGTGAAAACTATCTATCAGCTGTGTATCATCGGCATAGAGGTGATGAAGAACGTCATGACTGTTTATAAGTCTATCAAGTGGCTTTGTGTATAAGGTGAATAACAGAGGACCTAAAACAGATCCTTGTGGTACACCACATGTTAGATTCATTGGATTAGACTGTGACATTGATGATAACAGACTGGTGTCTGTCTGATATATCGATGAAAGCCAAGAAAGTATTTTGTTACTAAACCCGTATTCATGAGCTAGTCGTTGTTTCAGAAGTTAAGTGATCGATCGTGTCGAAAGCAGCAGAGAGGTCGAGGTACCAAGATTCCAACTTTTCCATCATCTACCGCCATTTGCAAGTCGTTCACAACACGCACCAAAGCGGTTTCAGTACTATGGGCACTCTTATAGGCAGATTGAAATTTTGCAGAAAGATTGTGGCTATTAATATGATTTACCAGTTGCTTGTTTACTGCCTTTTCCAAGATCTTTAAGAGAAATGGGAGATTTGACACTGGACGGTAGTTTATGAGTTGATTTTTGTCCAAGTTCTGCTTTTTAATTTGAGGTTTCACCACCGCATTCTTGAATACTTTAGGTACAATTCCTGTGTCCAGGCTGATATTTATCATTTTTGTGATGACAGGCAAAACTGCAACAACAATTTAGTTGGAATAGGATCCAACTCACATGTTGTAGGCTTTGAATCCATTATCAGTTTCAGTACTTGTGGTTCAGACATTGGTTCAAACTCAGTTAGGTGTTCACCACTGAATGATGACATCATTTGGTCAGATCTTTGGTCAAGTTGAGGGCGACTATCGTGAATTCTTTCATATTTTCCCCTGTGATTTTGGGATTAAATACTATTAGATACACCAGAAAAGTACTTGAAAAGAATCTAGTTAAGGGTAATAATAATTTACTAGCTGAAAAGGTTGAGGAAAATTGTTATGCAAATACATGTAACCTAATAAATATGCACACTACATCTCACCATTGAGTGTAGACAATGCTCTTCACATATATGATCATTTGTGTAAACAAATTCCCCACCCAATGCCACCTACAACTGTATCAAGTACCAAGTTATGATCTCAGGTTAAATATTTTCTACGAAAGTCTATTGTTATGCAAATAACCTAATTAATATGCACATTACATCTCACTATTAAGTGTAGATAATGCTCTTCGCATATATGATCATTTGTGTAAACAAACTCCCCACTCCCGCTTTAATGTAAGACATATCATAGATACAAATATTTTCATTGTTATGCAAATAAGCTAATTAGTATGCACACACAACCCAAATCATGCTCACTTGAACAGTACCCCTATGTCAAGTTACATGAATGTACACCATTCATAAGTTATGCAAACTTCAACCAAAAACTTTAACCGGACGCTGACACCGACGCAGGGGTAGTAGAATAGCTCTACTATTCTTCGAATAGTCGAGCTAAAAATTAAATTTCATAGAAATATTCCTTTAATTTCTGAGCCACTGCACTCACATACTGTATATAAGCTGGCACATTTATAGTTATTTCCAGATTGAAACCTATGGTAAAATTTAGGGTCTACTTAGTACCAGAATTGCAGGAAAATAATTATTTAAAGAAATATTATGATATTCTCTGAAGAGGGATCTAGGTTATTACCTCTATGATGAAAATTGAAGCAAATTTCGTAAAAAAGAAATCAAGAAGACTTTTCAAAAATTGAAGCAAATTCTAAATTGAAGGATATTTCTTGAAAATTGAAGATTTCCAGCAGAAAAGATGCCATTATGGAATCTGACTCTTCAAAATCGATTCGTAAAACCCTTATTATTGGGGGCCAAAATGTACTTCGCCCCCAATAAAATTATTGGGGGCCAAAATGGTACTTGGCCCCTCCTCTGTCCCCCTCCCCCTCCTTCCTGGCTGCTATGCCACTGATTTTTAAATTAAAGATTTATGAAACTGGGTTAATCAACCTCAACAATGTCCAAGGGTGTAGTAGCCAGCCTTTTGGATTGGGAAGTATCCGGTGTCATAAAATTGCTGATGGCATGAAATTATTTCAAAAATAGTGATCTTTAAACTGTTCGCAGGCTACTTTTTACTAAAGAGCAAAAAAAGGGTCATTAATTTAATGATTGATTGATGAGGGCTTAACGGGACCATGAAAGCGAGAGTCAAATTGTGCCTGAGAGGTTAGATCAATCCAGAGGTAGGAATTTAAAATACCTTGAAATATGGACCTTAATTATTATGCAAATTTCTGGACCTTTTATAGCCAAAATTCTGAACCTTTTTACCTTCTGGGAGCTGTTGGGGAGAGGGAACCACCCAGTTGACCCCAAGCTACATAGCACCCATGTAAAGCTGTTGGGAGTTTGATACTGCTCTGTTCTTTCTTCATTAACAAATGATAAATCCTGAAAACACTCATGAAAACTATCACCATATACTGACTTTAGGTGTCCACCCACTGGTCTAAAGGCCCATTAGTCTGAAGGTTCAATAGTCCAAAATAAAGGCCAACTAGTCCAAAGGTTCAATAGTCCAAAAGAAAAGGCCCACTAGTCCAAAGGTCAGATGGTTAACCAGTCTGAAGGTTCACTGGTCAGAAGACCAAATAGTCTAAAGGTTAGGGTTAAGGTATACCTTCCGACTATTGAACTTTCGGACTAGTGGGCCTTCAGACTATTGGGCCTTCGGACTAGTGGGCCTTCGGACTATTGAACCTTCGGACAAATGGGCCTTCAGACTAGTGGGCCTTCGAACTAGTAGGCCTTCGGACTATTGGGCCTTCGGATTAGTGAACCTTCAGACTAATGAACCTTCGGACTATCAGACCTTCGAACTACTGGGCTTTTCTTTCGGACTATTGAACCTTCGGACTACTGGGCCTTCAGACCAGTGGGCTGACACCCTGACTTTAAGAGATTAATAATCATCAAAGAGAAGCATTCCTAATCAGGGCGTTGCTCTCTGCTTTAATCACACTTCAAGCGAGTACAAACAACCTAAAACCATATGATGTGCACAATCTGGTCAAAACTGCGGAAAATTTAATACGAAAACTTGTATCTTCGAGCAATGTCAACTATTGCGCATAATCACATCAACATTAAGTGCAAGAATGCTCAAGTCATAAATCTTTGTTATCCCAGGCTTAAAATCAATCAGCCAAACTGATGTACGACTCATTTCCTAGCTTCTCAATTTCATTACAAACCTAGGAATCATAAAACAGAGGGATGAAAAGCATTACAAAAAGTTGATTGAATGAGTTACTATTGCGGAGGAACAAATTTGAAATGGATCTTTAAATCAAGCAGAGAATTATTTAGGAGTGGACATGATTGAATAAAGATTTCCAAAATGAGATGAAAACAAGTTTATTCAATTTAATTTTAATTTCTAAAAACTGAATATTCATTTGTGAAATTACAGTATAAAATATATCAAAAACAATGTAAATATTTTCCAAAGAATTCTGTCAAAATTGAGTAGAATATGATTATTTTATACATTCTCAGGTCTAAATATAATTGCAAAGTTATGATGAACAGGCAAACCTTTCTAATCTATCATGTTAAATCAAATTTATCATTATTATTTAACAGAAAATTCCCTTTTTAAAAAAAAAAATTGGCAGAAATTAAATCTTTGTTTGATGAGGGCTTAATGGCACCATGACAATGAGGGTCAAATTGTGCCTAAGAGGTTAGATCATTCTAGAGGTAGGAAGAAAAGAAAACAGGGGGAGATTGAGAGAAATACAAGAACTAGGGGTCAAAAAGCTGGGATCGAGAGAGGATGGGTGAAAAAACCAAAATAGAGAGAGGGGGGTGGGAGAGGAGGACTAAATATGGTTGTAGAGGGAAGCATGATGAAGGAAGGAGATCATTATATCCGGAGGGATTTTCTGGAAGAACTCGGCAATTGAGTTTAAAGAGAAATTAAAGGTATATGAACAGGAGGAAAAACCAGGGCGGACTGGAGGGGGGGGGGGGGTAAAATTTCATCGGTCGAGGTGTCCCATAGGGGCACCAAAATGGACTGAAAGTAACTGAAAGTTTGAGCCCCAACAGTGGGCCGCTCCGGCGGATTTTCACAAAGTTTGTGAGGGATATTAAACACTATTTTGAACTAAGGAGACAGCACTAGGGGGGAAGGAAGCATCAGTTGTTGACCGATAGACCGACTGGCCAGTCCACCCTGGGAAAAACCAATAAATTCTGAGCTGTACAGTCTTTAAGTTGGAAAATTATGACAAAGTCAAAGTTTGTAAAATTGTTCAGCATATGTAAAAGTGATTGTACAGTATGAAAAGGATTACAGCTATAATTCTTTCATGTTTGTTTGTTTGTTGATGTTTAATGGCACTTCGACAGTGACTTGAGTCAAATGTGCCAAGAGGGTCTTAACAAATCATGGTGCAAGAAAAAAGAGAGATTAAAGATGGTTTGGTTTGTTGAAGTTTAACGGCACCGTGACAATCAGAGTCAAACGTGCCAAGAGGGTCTTAAATAATTCAGGTACAAAGGTTTGGAAAGAGATGATTGGAAAAGGAGGAAAGGATGGAAAGAAGTGAACATTTTAGAGGAAATGAGTTGTAGTAGAAAAGGTGGTAAGAAGGAGAGAGGGAAAGGGATGTTAGGTAGGAAAGGATGGGGGTATGGGGAGATTAAATCAGGTGGAAAAGGTTGCTGTTGCAGAGGAAGGTGATAATCTTGGAGGGGGGATTGTTCTTGAAGAAGTCAGTAATAGTGGGGGCAGGGGATAAGAAAGATCTGGAGTTAGCCTAAATAGTGGAGGCAGGGGATAGGAAAGATCTGGAGTTGGCGTAAATTGGACAGGTTTAGAAGATGTGACTGAGATTAAAGAAATAGTTTTCAGGTGAGAAATAGAAAGTGTTGAGATAGGGAGGAACGAATGGTAATAAGGAGAGGAATACAATGTAATTCTTTATATTTCTTTACCATTCTGAATTTCAAACATAAAAGCTTTCGAATTACATTCTACTGTTAAACCTGGGTCACAGTTGATATCCAATTTCCTGCTCACTGTAGCCAACTTCTCCCATTCAACATATTTAAGGACAAAAAAAACAATAGGTTAACCTGAGTATTTTCTAGTTGCCTCATTCTGGTCGCAAAATATTGTGCAATTTATGTTGATTACCTTACCGCTCCCTTCTCCTGGGTATGGAGATTGAGGCTTCTCTGAGCAGATTCTTCCATCTCTTTCTGTCTCTTGCTACTTAGCTTCTCCTCAGCTGTTCCATCTAAAACTAAAACTGTTTTTCTCTTTTTCTGCCATTTTTCTCCATGTAGTCTTAGGTCTTCCTTTCTCTATTTCTTCTACCTTCTTGTGTCCAGGTGATGGATATTCTGGCATAGTTTTATTCATTCTTTCTTAATACATGACCCAACCATCTCCATCTTCTCTTAATATCTCCTTGCTTATCTCCACTGTGCCTGTTCTGTCATATAGTTATTCATTGGTGACTTTCACTGTCCATCTAATTTTTAAAATAATTCATTACATTAGACTAAAATATTTTCAATGGAGTTTTTATCCGAATATACACACCCTGAAATAGCGAGAGCAAAGAAAGTTCTGGAAGGTTGGAAGGATACCTCTAAGGCCGCAGGATTATATTGTAGATCCCTGAGAATGCCATATCGCCAGGTGGTGTCAAAGGACTTTTTGATATCAAAGAAGATGGAAATGGTGTGGTGATTCCTGATAAAGGACTCTCAGACATGTGTCTAGTTTTAGAACATTGTCCAGACAATTGCGGTTTTACCTGAAGTAGTTCTGATGGGAGGTGAGGATGTAGTTCTTCTTAAAGTACCAACATAGTCTGTAATTGACCATCTGTTCCATTATCTTGCAGAGGCAGGAGGTGAGAGCGATGGGGTGATAGTTGTTGGGAATGGTCCTGTCTTTGTTGGCTTAGAAATGGGGATAATGGTGGCCTCTCTCCCAATGTTGGGGAAAGTTTTGGAGGACCAAAGGTTCTAGTAAATCTTGAGTGAGATGTTGAGCGAAGTCCTGGGAAGATTTTGGAAGAGGTTATAGTGAATCCTGTCAGAGCCTTGGAAAGACAATCCAGAATTTTGGAGGACCGAGGAGAGCTTGGAGTATGTGAACGGAAGGTTGTAAGTCTCTTGGTTGTTTGACTAGAAATTGAGTGGGTTTCTTTCAGCCTCGGTTTTCAGGTTGCAAAAGAGTGAGAAAGATTCTTGTTGGAGGAGGTTTTGGCATAGGTGGAGGCTAAGCAGTCTGAGATGTTGTTGAGATTGGTAATTTTGATGTTGTTATGGATGAGATGAGAAGTATTGTTGGCAGTACTTTTCCCTTTATAGTTACAAATCATGTTCCAAACTTTTGCGGGGGAGGTCTGGAGATTCAAGGAGAAGAAACAACTTTCCCAGGAGGTCTTTTTGCTGAGTTTGATAAGTCTTCCTAGCTTTGGCTCTGAGAATGCAAAAATTGTCCGGTTTGGACAGAAGGGTGGGTTTTAAAGGCTTTGTTCTTGAGAGAGATTGCCTTTTTGCAATCTGTGGTGAACCAATGCTTGAAGTTCTCTGGAGTTGAGGTGGAGGTGGGGATGGAGAAATTTGCAATTTCCAGAACTTTGGAGGTGAAGAGATTGACTGGATTGGAAGAGAGAGGATTTTATTGGTGATAGAGATTTGCATAAACAGGAATAAAAATTCCAGTCAGCTTAGTGGAAATTCCAATTGGTAGGGAAGGTTTGAGACAAGGAGGGATGGGGGGGGGATCACGGTGGAGATGAGGTTGGGGATATATGAAATGCCACAAAGCGAAGGGTTGACCTTCCAGTCCAAGAACTTTACATAGAAAGAGGGGTCGCAGATGGTAAGGTCGATGCTGGTGAAGATGCCTGTTCCAGGGTGTAAGTAGGTAGAAGATCAGTTGTTGAGAAGACAAGAGATTGTGATGGATGAGGAGGTTCTCAATAAGTTTTCCTCTGGCTGTCGAAGAGGAGGAGCCCCAGAGGGGATTGTGAGCAATGAAGTCACCCATGAGGATGAAAGGTTTAGGAAGTTGAGTGATGAGGTTGTCAAGGTCGGTGGGGGAAAGGGGAAGGTTAGAAGGAATGTAAAGGTTGCAGATGGTGATGGTTTTGTGAAGGTCACGAGATGACAGGAAGTTTGGAGCTTGGAGTGAATGGGGATGAGGCTCGACATAAATAGAAGAGCCACCAGAAGCTTTCTAGGAGATATAGTGTGTTCCTGAGTAACCTGGGATAAGGATGAAGTCAGGGGAGGATACAAAGGTTTCCCGAAGGTAGATAATACTGGGGTTGAAAGTGGAAATAAGAAGTTTGAGTTCTTCGAAATTAGCGGAAAAGTCCGCGACAGTTCAATTGTATGACATCAGCGGCCATTAGTGATTGTTAAGGGAAAGGGGCCTGGCTCTGGGTTTAGGCTGGCAGACTTCCATGTCTTGAAATGGTTTTTGATTAGTGGAGGAGAGGGTTACAGAAGAGGACTTGGGTGTTCCCATCGTTGTTGTAAGATGCCTCAGAAGGAAAGTTTGACTGGGGTGTTCCCATCGTTGTTGTAAGATGCCTCAGAAGAAAAGTTTGACTGGGGTGTTCCCATCGTTGTTGTAAGATGCCTCAGAAGGAAAGTTTGACTGGGGTGTTCCCATCGTTGTTGTAAGATGCCTCAGAAGGAAAGTTTGACTGGGGTGTTCCCATCGTTGTTGTAAGATGCCTCAGAAGGAAAGTTTGACTGGGGTGTTCCCATCGTTGTTGTAAGATGCCTCAGAAGAAAAGTTTGACTGGGGTGTTCCCATCGTTGTTGTAAGATGCCTCAGAAGGAAAGTTTGACTGGGGTGTTCCCATCGTTGTTGTAAGATGCCTCAGAAGAAAAGTTTGACTGGGGTGTTCCCATCGTTGTTGTAAGATGCCTCAGAAGAAAAGTTTGACTGGGGTGTTCCCATCGTTGTTGTAAGATGCCTCAGAAGGAAAGTTTGACTGGGGTGTTCCCATCGTTGTTGTAAGATGCCTCAGAAGAAAAGTTTGACTGGGGTGTTCCCATCGTTGTTGTAAGATGCCTCAGAAGGAAAGTTTGACTGGGGTGTTCCCATCGTTGTTGTAAGATGCCTCAGAAGAAAAGTTTGACTGGGGTGTTCCCATCGTTGTTGTAAGATGCCTCAGAAGGAAAGTTTGACTTGGGTGTTCCCATCGTTGTTGTAAGATGCCTTGGAGGAGTTGGTGGTAGATGAGTGGTGTTCTAAGTTGGGATGGTTGGGTTTCTGTTGAGTCTTGGAGGAGTTTCTGTCAGTGTTGGTCTGAGGTTTTTCACCTTAGTGGTGAGGGAGTGGAGAAAGGTTTGGGGAAAATTGTAAAGGTTTGTGTTGGTTGATGGGGGTCTTTGGATGTTGCGAAGATTGTCTTTGGTGTTTTGTTGGTTTCTTTGTCGGGTTGAGGTGAATTGCTGTGGTCCTTGGTCCTTGTTAGGTGACGTGTGCTGGCCCGATTTTTCCCAGAAAGGGCGAGGGAGGTTGCATATTGATGTGAGGGGCCTGAGGATGTTGAAGAGGTTGAGGTGGAAATAAAAGTGAGAGGGGTTCAGTGGCCTTCCCCTGGTATGATATCTTGTCCAACCAGACTATATCGGTCTGGATGCCCTTGCAAAAAGTGCCAGGGCGGGTGAAGATGGGGTTGTTGAGGCTGGCTGGGTTGGAATGTTGGTAGGTTTGTTGGTAGAGTTGATAGTAGGGGTGTTGTGCATATGAGCTTGGGAGAAAGTGAAGGTGCAGGTGTTAATGTTAAGCTGGTTTGAGGTTATGGAGTTTAGTATTTTCCTGGCTTCAGGGTATGAGATGTTTTGTAGGGTCTTAATTTTGGAGACTTCTTCTCCCGGATCCATTTGGGGCAAGTGTTAGAAGAAGCGGGGTGGTTATCGAGATGGTTATCAGAGCAGTTCATGCATTTTGGTTCGTTGTCACTGTTAGTTTGGTTGTGGGTGATGCAGCGGGTTCCCTTGAGGTCAGGGCATTTTAGAGAGGTAGCGGTGGGGGGAGGCAATGATATTGACACCTGTGTTGTCAAGGATGGTAGTGGCAAGGAGTCTAGATTGGATATGGAACATTTAACTAGGAGGCCACCAGATTTCAAGCATTTGATATGGTCGGGGCTTCTAGTGAGACCATGGAGGGCCTTAGTGATAGCAAATAGGGAGGGGTTTTTGAGGCTGAAGTCACTGGGAGGGGAAGAGACAATGATAAATTTTGCCCAAGGGAAGTGGGTTGGGTGGTGGTGAGGAGATGTAAGGATAGGAATGGGGAGGGGGAATGAAGCTGAGGTGGTGAGGAAGGCCCCTTGAAGCATTTCTGGGCATGTCTGGTATGTTGAGGTAAGGTGTCTAGTTCTGATGTGTCCATGTTGAAGATAAAAAAATAAATAAAGAAAAAAATAAGAAGGTGGTGAAAAGGAGGCAATAGGTGCCCCAGTAATTGGGAAGGATAGCAGGGAGAAAAGAAAAGGGGATAAGGACAAGTGGGAGAAAGAAAGAGGGCCTACTAGAGACCAAGAGTGGAAAACTAGGCAAGCAAAATGGGTGTAAAAACCACAGTACATGGCGAAAGGAGGTGAAAATTGAAGAGAAAACAAAACGGAGAAGAGGGAAAGAATTACAAAAAAAGGGATAGAGTAGGAAGGGAGTGGGAGAAAGGATTGAAAAAGGTTAAGTAAAGAATGGAGCAAGGTTGGTAAGCTCCGATGCACTTGCAAAGCACTGGGCATGTAGGCTAGGCAGGTGGCATAGGTTCCAATGGGCGAAAGAGAAAATGGAAAGGTCTTATCCCAAATCCAAAAGAAAAAGGCGGTAAATTCAAGAAAGAAAAAAAAAAAGATAAATTCACAGGTCCAGTGTAAAAATCATGAAAAAGTAGGAATAAAAGGTGTAAAAATATTGGAAGTTTATTAAATGAAGAATGAAAAGGTGCTTTGTAGTATTTAAAGTCACGTCTGTTCACAGTGAAAACTTGTAGACTACCTCGAGAATTTCTGAGTTGAAGAGCTGAAACCTACTGCATGAACTCTCTCCATTTTTCATGCAGATAAGATATTTTATTATCATAATAACTGTGTATTTCTTTTTTCTGTTTTATAATGAGGTGCCTTGTTAGAATAAATCCCACAACTTGTAGCAAGTCAAAGAAATGTGGAAAGAGGTCTGCCATAACACTAGAAGATCTGTGGCTAATGAATAAGATGAAAGATTTCACATTCAGGACAGAATGGAACATATAGGAATCAGTTATATGATAAAGGACAATGAAAGAAGCTAATTGGCAAAAAAATACTTTAATATCTTATTCTGTTAAGAAGTTGTTAAATTTTAAAGATTTCACCAGTATGTTGAAAAGTCAATTCAAAGCTATGATTTAATAGGGGCACTTCCATGACAATTTCCTATGAATTTTTTTCAAAATGAATGTTCCAGACTCCTAGCTTGATTTAAAAAGGGGCAGGGTGCTAGACTTGTTGAAGGGCACATTAATGCCTGCGTGAAACACTGATTATTTTTGGCATGGAGTCCAGGGGCTCAATCCCATGGTAAAAAGCTCTGGGATTTTAGCTATAATCATACCTCAGAATGAAACCATTCTGATTGATAAGGACCATTCATGAGCCAAACAGGACAATTGCTTACTATGCTATCATTCAGTGAAATCTATTAAAAAAAAAAAAAAAATCTCATGAGGGGCAGGGCAGACCCCAGGAGGGCAGGGTGGACCCAGGGGGCAGGGCAGACCCCAGGGGGCAGGGCAGACCCCAGGGGGCAGGGCAGACCCAGAGGGCAGGGCAGACCCAGAGGGCAGGGCAGACCCCAGAGGGCAGGGCAGACCCACAGATGGGCAGGGCATGTGTCTGTGTTCTTATTTTCTTATTAACATATAACCATCAGGTACCTGAACATATGGGCAAAGCATGTTCTTTTAAAGTAAATGCTATGCCATATCTCAATGATTAAATAGATAATACTTTGAAAATTTTGAAAATGTAATAAATATTTCAAAGGAATACATAATAAATTGTCATGGAAGGGCCCCTATGACATCACACTATTGAATTACACTTAGTCATTTACCACTCCCTTCACTTTCAAGACACAGATGGATTCATATTAAAGTCAGTAAGGCCTAAAAGGAATAAGATTTCAACATGTTTTGTCACCAAATTCTTTCTTTCATTGCCATCTATCATATAAATGATGACAGCATATTCCTTTAAAGGATTAGTTCAGTGGTCAAGCATGTCCATCTTATATGAAAAAGGACTTCAAAAGAAACAAATAGTGAAGAAAGCAGAGCAAAATCTTATTCCGTTAAAGGATTAGTTCAGTGGTCAAGCATGTCCATCTTATATGAAAAAGGACTTCAAAAGAAACAAAATGGTGAAGAAAGCATTGCAAAATCTTATTCCGTTAAAGGATTAGTTCAGTGGTCAAGCATGTCCATCTTATATGAAAAAGGACTTCAAAAGAAACAAAATGGAGAAGAAAGCATAGCAAAATCTTATTCCGTTAAAGGATTAGTTCAGTGGTCAAGCATGTCCATCTTACTTGAAAAAGGACTGCAAAAGAAACAAAATGGTGAAGAAAGCATAGCAAAATCTTATTCCGTTAAAGGATTAGTTCAGTGGTCAAGCATGTCCATCTTATATGAAAAAGGACTTCAAAAGAAACAAAATGGAGAAGAAAGCATAGCAAAATCTTATTCCGTTAAAGGATTAGTTCAGTGGTCAAGCATGTCCATCTTATATGAAAGAGGACTTCAAAAGAAACAATATTTTCAACATTTTCAGGCCTCAATAATGTGCAAATTTGGTTAAGTTCCTCTTGTGATGTATGATGGGGCATATGGGTCTATATCCCAATGTAAATCCTTTGGGTTTTAATTGTTAGTCAAATTGTTTTTTTAAGAGGTAATTCTAACCAAAGGTTTTTGAGTGTTGACCATACTCTTAATCAAATTCTAGCAGGAATAAGACTGTCATCATTTTCAATAACTGAAATTTAGGAAGGAATTTAAAGAATAAAATAAAAATTAAGAGATGTCTGCCTGGTCATATTCCTTAAAACTTAAATCAGCCATAACTCAAAAAATTAAAAATGATATGAACAAAATTCAAAGACTGTTGAATTACGAATTTAAGGCTATAAATGGCTAGTTAGCTTTATGCATCCATAGACCTTAAGGCAAAAACCCAAAACATGAGTTGATGTCTTCATATTTTAGTAATAGAGGAGTAAAACATGCACATGACTTGTCTTTCTCCTTAAAACTTTGTTCCAGCAAATCATAACCACAAATTTATTGTAGTAAATAATGAGACCACTTATCCTAATTAAAATAACCACTAAACCACACAATAAAGACTTCCATCTATTGCTAATATGGTGCTGAACACCAACTACCACAACAACTCAGGACCAACAGAAGAACAAATACAATGGAGCCATTTGATATTAAAGGGAAATTTGACCCTAATTACTTGTAGATTTCAGAATAAAGAAAATAAAGAGGGAAAGTCTGACCCGACCTGTTTATTTATCAGGTCAGGACTGACTGTTTGGAACTTTAAGGAGCATAACAACTACCGACTAAAAACAGCATAACTTGCTTGGTACTTTCTAGTGTATAATAAAACATTACTGTTATGAGCTCAAACGTTTGTAGACGCCAACGACTACGGCGCCGACAGGATGACCCATATCAACGACACCGACGCCAACAGAATGACCCCTATCGCCAACGCTGACAGGATGTGCCCTATCGCCGATGCCGACAAGATGACCTCTATCGACAGGATGACCCCTATCGCCAATGCCACAGGATGACCCCTATCGACAACGACAACAACAGGTCATCCTATTGACAACCACAGGATAACCCCTATCGATGACGACAGGATGACCCCTATCAAAATAATTAATTGCTTTCCAAATATGAGAAATAAGCTCCATGCTGTAACTATACCACAAGAAATCAACAGTTAGATTACTATCTATTATGATGGACTGAAAAACAAGTTAGAGCTCACTTTAACATTATTTCTGCAATCAGGCATGATGCATGCAATTAATTGACTGGAAATATGCAAAAACCATTTATCAGTCTGACTTGAAAGAAATAAGGTTTGGTTACATTTTATCTATTCCACCTCCTTGATTTCATCAATTTCAGTAGCCTAGATTTCAGGTCATGGCTGCCAATTTGCATATTTTTGGAATGAATTATAAAGCAGACCTGAAAAATTATTTAAAAAAACAAGTTGTCATGGAAATTGTTGCCATTTTATCAATTTGGAAGAGCAGTTACTTCATTTACTTTATTTGCAACATAATTCATTCAACATTCAGAACATATTTACAGTGGAACAAAGTACAAGTTAATATATAATACAGAAAGAAAATGACATACAAATGTTGATCACAAGAAAAGGTTGAGGAGACTCTACAGAAAGTTTAAAAACTTGTTAAACGTAAGTTCCCGAGACATGCCATAAATATTTAGAAACATCTAACTATATATAATTAAATATAGTAACAAGAAAACAATTATATTATATCGAAAAGGATACATGATGAAAGTGAGAGAGAAAAAAAAAAACTACCCAAACAATCAACCATACCCAAAATCCTGCCACTATCCGACCCCAACCCCAGCCCCTACCCTAACCCAAGCCCTACCTACATGTAACCCCTTAAACTCCCACCCTAATCAGATTCCTAAAACATATGCATGCGGGTGTGATAATGGTTTAAGGTTACTGTCTATAAGTACAGTAGCTACTAAACTTGTTTTAAGATGGTTTTTGAAAGAAATGGGAGACACTGAAGTTTATAAAGAGTTATCTGGGGAATTCCAGAGTACAACACCAGCATAACGGATATGATGATGACATAAGGTGAGTCTACAAAGAGGTGTATTAAGATTGTTTTTATACCTTGTACTTACAGAATGAATGCTTTTCCTAGTGGTAAAGAAATCGTCAAAACATTTTGGAAGAGTTTTTTTGTTATGTTTGAATACGAAAGTGGCAATCTGAAGTTTGCTAATGTCAAAGATGTTAAAAGCGTTCAATGAAGCGAATAAAGGAGGAGTGTGGCAAAGACGATGATTATGGTTATAAAACGTATAGCTCTTTTTCGAAGATTTACGAGTCTTTTCAGGTGGGAGGGATAATTGTTTGCCCAAGCAAAGTTACAATAAGAAATAAACAGGAGTATAATGACATTAAAATTTTAAAAAAGTGCTTTCTCGGGAGGTTTAAATCTAAAGTGCCCGAGTATACCAACTCCCTTGGAAACTTTTTTACAAATAAAATCAATGTGAGTTTGCCATGTTAGATGGTTATCAATATAAACATCTAAAAATTTAGCAAAAGGAGAGAAAGTTATACTTTCATTACCTAAATGAATTTTACAGAGTTTACTTGCGAGGGTTTTATTGGGCGAGGTGAACATAACGGAACATGTTTTTTCGATGTTTAAGGATAATTTATTTACTTGAAACCAATGGGCAATTTTCTTAAATTTATTAAATTCATACAGTACGGATCTTTCCCCGAATAGAAAAGGTTGGTACCATCTGCAAATGAAATCATTGAGAGTCCGGTGGACAATCTATGGAGGTCATTAATGTCAATTATAAAAAGAAGTGGGCCCAATATTGATCCTGGAGTACCCCACAGTTCTTTTCCAGTTTATCTGAGTTGTGATCATCAATGTTAACAAATTGAATTTGGTTACTTAAGTAGTCTTTAAACCATTGATGCGGGATACCTCAAATTGGAGATACATGGGCTATTTTTAATCTCTCTGGGACAATTATTCTGTAAAAAACATAAATTAAATATATAACATAAGGGTCTACTTATTGAAGATTAAACAGATTTAACAACTCTGGGTGAAATACTGTCATAACCAGAGGAACAAGCTATAAGGAAAGCAATTTTCTCAAAAACTTCAGTTTCTGAACATGGATTTTAAATACAGCAAATTGCAGGTTGATGGGGGCAAAAACTTTTAAAAGGACCAAAGGAATTATCAGAAGAAGATATAGCACCATGCAAATTTGAACCTATGGATGTAAAATAGTTGTTAAAGCTGTTTGTAATCTGATCAGGATCTGTATTTCTCACACCATCTACATGTATCTCATTCACTTTGGAGTGGTTTGTGATTCCCTTAATAAGGTTATTAATAGTTTTCCAAGTTTCCTTGATATTACATGAAGCATCATTAAGTTGTTCATAATAAAAATCTTTCTAAGCTTTTCTAATAACAGAGTTTAACTTATTACAAAAAACTTTACAGTCATTAAAATTACCTTGTGTACGATCTTTAACATATTTCTTGTACAGCTTGTTCTTGGTTTTACATGAGTTAAGAACACCTCGAGGCACATTATGCTTATTTTTAGAGCAAAAAAGAAATGAAATATTGTAGTAATGCATGAATTTTTCAAGATAACACTCATAGCACCAACTGCATCATTAATACGAAATACACTCTCCCATGATTTATGTTCTAAATAGGACTTGGAAAGATAACTACAGTATGTTCATCTGTTTTAAAGATCAACGAGGAATATTATTTTAACAATGTTTGGTATGCAGTTTGTCCTTCATATGTCTATGAAACTAAACACAGGGAAGTGATCCAAAATATCAGAAATTAGAATACCGGAGAGAATTAAATGATTTGAACTATTTGTTAGATATTATCAAGCAATGAAATTGATGAGCTCGTAATTCTAGTTAAATAACTATGCAGAGGATAAAATGAATAAGAAAGAAGAAATAAGGTTACAGAATTCCTTAACATGAGAGTTGCTATCTATATTCAAGAGGTTACAATTAAAATCACCCATAATAAAACACTGTGTATCCAATCCACAAAGATTCTCAAGGACATTACACAACAAATCAGTGGTTACATGATTACTTACACCTTTTGGACAAAAAATTACACCAATAATAAACCTAAATCCTGAGTTATTGTTACCCTTTATTTCTACAAAAAGACTTTCCAATAGACCATCTTCAAAATAGCTTATGACTGTAATGATTTTATAAGTAAAGGTATCCTTTATATAAAGAGCTACCCCTCCCCTGTTTGGACTCTCCTGGAGTTGTGAATAAAATTACAGCCTGCAAGGTTAAAAATTCTGAGATCAAAATCAATATCAAGCCAAGTTTCGGAAATTCCTATCGCTGAGAAATTAGTATGAAGCATGTTAAGCTGGGGGCGTAAGTTATCAAAATTAGCAGAAAGGCTTCTTGAATTTACATGAATTAAAGAAAGAAAATTATCTGGAAGCTTAGAAAAATTACTATTAAAAGAATCCTCAGTATGGTAATGGCACTTACTTATAAAGGTAGTGAGATGTATATCAGGATCGGAATCAGATAATAAGTTAATAGTTTCATTACTCATAGGATTATTATTAAGCTCTGGAGGAGAAGAGCAGTTATGACAAATAACTTAAGTATGTAGATTATCATAAAGGCAATCATGATATGAGACGGTGTTACTACATATAGAACAGTTACTTGTGTTATAAGTAGAAATATCTACACCACTTAGGCAAAAAATACATGTGTGGGAAAAGTCAAGAAAATCCATAATCAGTCCCCATAAATATAAATGTACAAGGCAAAAAAAACAACTATAAATACACCAGTCCTACACTAATCACAATAATAAGGAAATAACAATTGGACACTTACAATATAGCTTCATGGAGCAGGTCAAAAAGAAAGAGGGAAAAAAAAAAACTCAAATTAGCTCCAAGGTGAATTGTCACTTCAGAATCACCTACTGTCCATCAAGTGTTAGTGTTGTTGGAGGTTGACAGAAACACAATTGATAAAAAGAAACGGATTATCTGGATAATAAGCTACTCCAAGTTTAGAACTGACAAAAAGGTGTTAGCTTCCATGGAAACGGCTACAATATGATGATTCTAACCATGAATGGAATTTAACTGGTTTTGCAGTGAAAAGTTGTAGGCAATGATGCTGATGAGGAAAATGGCGGTCATTGAATGTAAAACAAAAAACAGCATACCGAGTTATGACAATTTTCATGGTCCATTTTACAGGTCACAAATACTTTCCTGTCGGTGTTAGTTAGGACTTGAATACGTCCGTCGTGGGTCCATGCCTTCTTCGTGTTGGCATTATTTCAGGCCAGACGAACCAGTTCTTGTCTTGCTTGAGTCAGGTCCTCGTGAATGAATCTTTTCGTGGGCGCATGTTTGAGCATGGTCCTTTTCTTGTAAAAGGTAACCCTAATGTTGTACCGTACGAATTTGAAGATGATGGGTGATGGGTTTCCCCACTCTTTTTGGTCCCTAGTTGGCAGTTGATGTGAGCGATCAATGTCATCAGGATGATAACTTGATCTGTGTCCTTGTTTTCGAATTCCTTTAAGCCATGAATTCGTAGACAGTTCCGTCTTGAGTATTGCTCTAAGGTTTCATTTCTCTGATAAAGTTCTTCATTCTGCTTTTTCAGAGCGTTCGTTTGGTGGGATAGGTTGTCTAGCTGTTGCTGTTTTGAGTTCAACTCGAGATGAAACATCTTTAATATTTTGTAAGATTGTTTCAGTATGGGTTTCTATGATGGAGGCAATTAAACGTTCCTGAAATATTGGTGAGGTAATAGAATCCATGAATTATTCTTGGATAATTTTTTCCATCTCCATCTTGGTTAAGTGGAGATTTCGGTCACCGACATTCTCACAAACACTTTTTTCGCACAATCTGTCTCATTGATATTACTGTTAGAGGCTTTGGCTGCTTGGTCAAGTTTCTGTCTGGTTGCCTCTTTTGTCTTCATTTTCTTAATATATTCTTCCTTTTTAGTTTATAGGAATTAATTAATTGAAGCGGAAATGATATAATATCTGGCCGATGTGTCTGGAGCTGAATTTATAATGAATTAAAGCTCCTGCTACATGATAAAAGCTACAGTACATGATCGCGCTATCTGTTCCGTTTTTGCAAAGCTCTTAATGAATACGTGTCAACAGGACTAAAATTAAATGAAGCGCTGGTCACCTTTCCAGGCATGCTTCAGCAAGGGTTCCTACTAAACCTGTTTGAAAGTAGTGCTGTCGCGACATGGCTTTATTACATATCAATTATCGTGGAGGAAAGTATCGCGATATATCGTAGTATTACGATACTTTTCGAGAAAACTGACTCACGACACATTCTTAATATCACTAACGTTATATGATCATGGAGTTACAATTTACTCCATGATATGATGAACGCAAGAAAAAATCATTTGCAGATCTAGCAGACGACATGATCACGTGACTATTACGTTCATCACGCATCACGCACGTGTTTGGTAATTCAGCAAACATGACCATGAATCATCGAAGTGAGAGCCTGAGTGGCACATTCTGAACCAATTTTTCGTTCTTTTTGCCAACTTACATTGGCACGTGCCAGTGTCTTGTGACGAAGCACGATTTCTAATAAGTAGTTTTTATGTTTCACGATTATTTTGTACGTTTTTAATGGCCTAAACTTGACTTTTAGATTTAGGATTGTAACAAACAAAGTAGCCTAGCCTAGTTGCGTGAAAATTTCTTAGTTGAGTATTAGTATTTGTTTTTGGTATAGTGATATGTCGTGAGAGACATATTTCATGTCGTGGGAAAAGAGACATCGCGATAATCGATATATCATGACAGCACTATTTGAAAGAAACTGAGTAAAGCGCGGACCTGTCCCCTTAGTGTTTTGATCTATATATTAATGTTAAAACATACATAAACATATATGATCATGCTTTATTTTTGAAATAACTTGCCTCGATCTAACATCTGTACAATCTGATCATTTTTGTGTTTTAATTTTTTTTTTTAAACCAATTTTTGAAACTTTCTACATCATTTCAATCTTTGTTTAGTGACTTTACTGTATACATGCAAGTTCATTGCTGCTATTAAATTTACAGACCTGGTATTAAACTAATAAATATAATTGCCTTATTTATATTTCATCCTCATTTATTTATTAATGTCTCATATTCTCTTCCTTACATGCTGTTTGTAGCCTTGGGATTTCTGTTTGATTTTTTTAAAATTCTTGCCTTCTTTTGAAGAACATGCAACCTTCTAATTTTTGGTACTTTGATTGCTTTTATATATTTAGACAGTACTCTTGCATGCATGCATGTTATAAGGTTAAAAACAAACTAAATGACTGAAATAATAATATATAATGATGAGAAATTATTAATGTAGTTAAAAGTCAAAAAAGATCATCAACTTCCAATAAATTACAAACAAAATTCAATTATCATGCCAAATTATTCACCATAAGATACAAGTTTGTCATGTCAAAGGAAAACAGTGTTACTGGGGACATACTGCATGTATGCTTTTGCTTGTTTAACAGCTACATTAGAAATGGCCAATGGCAAAATTAAGAAGGTATGGCATGCAGCCCTCCCCTAAATATTGGTAATAAGACAAATATCTACACAAAAAGAAATTAAAAGAGCATCAACTATGTTTCAGTTTGAATCAAAAATTCAAAGGCCCCTAAATTCAAAAGCCCCTTACCCTCCATGCTTGCCATACAAGATGTACCAGGCTGGGCTCAACAATAATGCTACACAACATGCAACCAACCCACCATTCAGTGATGCACATAAATACTTCACCTGCATGTACACAACATGCAACCAACCCATCATTCAGTGATGCACATAAATACTTCACCTGCATGTATGCAATATGCAACCAACCCACCATTCAGTGATGCACATAAATACTTCACCTGCATGTACACAACATGCAACCAACCCATCATTCAGTGATGCACATAAATACTTCACCTGCATGTATGCAACATGCAACCAACCTACCATTCAGTGATGCACATAAATACTTCACCTGCATGTACACAACATGCAACCAACCCACCACTCAGTGATGCACATAAATACTTCACCTGCATGTACACAACATGCAACCAACCCACCATTCAGTGATGCACATAAATACTTCACCTGCATGTACACAACATGCAACCAACCCACCATTCAGTGATGCACATAAATACTTCACCTGCATGTACACAACATGCAACCAACCCACCATTCAGTGATGCACATAAATACTTCACCTGCATGTACACAACATGCAACCAACCCACCACTCAGTGATGCACATAAATACTTCACCTGCATGTACACAACATGCAACCAACCCACCATTCAGTGATGCACATAAATACTTCACCTGCATGTACACAACATGCAACCAACCCACCACTCAGTGATGCACATAAATACTTCACCTGCATGTACACAACATGCAACCAACCCACCATTCAGTGATGCACATAAATACTTCACCTGCATGTACACAACATGCAACCAACCCACCATTCAGTGATGCACATAAATACTTCACCTGCATGTACACAACATGCAACCAACCCATCATTCAGTGATGCACATAAATACTTCACCTGCATGTACACAACATGCAACCAACCCACCATTCAGTGATGCACATAAATACTTCACCTGCATGTACACAACATGCAACCAACCCATCATTCAGTGATGCACATAAATACTTCACCTGCATGTACACAACATGCAACCAACCCATCATTCAGTGATGCACATAAATACTTCACCTGCATGTACACAACATGCAACCAACCCATCATTCAGTGATGCACATAAATACTTCACCTGCATGTACAAAACATGCAACCAACCCATCATTCAGTGATGCACATAAATACTTCACCTGCATGTATGCAATATGCAACCAACCCATCATTCAGTGATGCACATAAATACTTCACCTGCATGTACACAACATGCAACCAACCCATCATTCAGTGATGCACATAAATACTTCACCTGCATGTACACAACATGCGACCAACCCATCATTCAGTGATGCACATAAATACTTCACCTGCATGTATGCAACATGCAACCAACTCACCATTCAGTGATGCACATAAATACTTCACCTGCATGTACACAACATGCAACCAACCCATCATTCAGTGATGCACATAAATACTTCACCTGCATGTACACAACATGCAACCAACCCATCATTCAGTGATGCACATAAATACTTCACCTGCATGTACACAACATGCAACCAACCCATCATTCAGTGATGCACATAAATACTTCACCTGCATGTACACAACATGCAACCAACCCATCATTCAGTGATGCACATAAATACTTCACCTGCATGTACACAACATGCAACCAACCCATCATTCAGTGATGCACATAAATACTTCACCTGCATGTACACAACATGCAACCAACCCATCATTCAGTGATGCACATAAATACTTCACCTGCATGTACACAACATGCAACCAACCCATCATTCAGTGATGCACATAAATACTTCACCTGCATGTATGCAATATGCAACCAACCCACCATTCAGTGATGCACATAATACTTCACCTGCATGTACACAACATGCAACCAACCCATCATTCAGTGATGCACATAAATACTTCACCTGCATGTGGTGCAATATGCAACCAACCCACCATTCAGTGATGCACATAAATACTTCACCTGCATGTACACAACATGCAACCAACCCATCATTCAGTGATGCACATAAATACTTCACCTGCATGTACACAACATGCAACCAACCCATCATTCAGTGATGCACATAAATACTTCACCTGCATGTACACAACATGCAACCAACCCATCATTCAGTGATGCACATAAATACTTCACCTGCATGTACACAACATGCAACCAACCCACCATTCAGTGATGCACATAAATACTTCACCTGCATGTACACAACATGCAACCAACCCATCATTCAGTGATGCACATAAATACTTCACCTGCATGTATGCAAACATGCAACCAACCCACCATTCAGTGATGCACATAAATACTTCACCTGCATGTACAAAACATGCAACCAACCCATCATTCAGTGATGCACATAAATACTTCACCTGCATGTACACAACATGCAACCAACCCACCATTCAGTGATGCACATAAATACTTCACCTGCATGTACACAACATGCAACCAACCCATCATTCAGTGATGCACATAAATACTTCACCTGCATGTATGCAAACATGCAACCAACCCATCATTCAGTGATGCACATAAATACTTCACCTGCATGTACACAACATGCAACCAACCCATCATTCAGTGATGCACATAAATACTTCACCTGCATGTACACAACATGCAACCAACCCACCACTCAGTGATGCACATAAATACTTCACCTGCATGTACACAACATGCAACCAACCCACTATTCAGTGATGCACATAAATACTTCACCTGCATGTACACAACATGCAACCAACCCATCATTCAGTGATGCACATAAATACTTCACCTGCATGTACACAACATGCAACCAACCCACCACTCAGTGATGCACATAAATACTTCACCTGCATGTACACAACATGCAACCAACCCATCATTCAGTGATGCACATAAATACTTCACCTGCATGTACACAACATGCAACCAACCCACCATTCAGTGATGCACATAAATACTTCACCTGCATGTACACAACATGCAACCAACCCACCATTCAGTGATGCACATAAATACTTCACCTGCATGTACACAACATGCAACCAACCCATCATTCAGTGATGCACATAAATACTTCACCTGGATGCACATAAATACTTCACCTGCATGTCAAAAGTACTAATCTTTCTTATACTTAAACCTTCTACATTATATATACAGTAACTACAGGACATAACAAAATCTCATCATACAAAACCAATTATTATTATAATTGAATATTTTTACTTACCTTATTAAAATGCAAAGTTCTCCTCGTTCCAGTGAATTTGGTAGAATGAAAGTATGTCAACTAATTCTACAAACTGAGATCATATAGTGAACAAGATAACTGCCAATGCATTCATATTCTCTAAGAGAGATTATTCCCAGGCAAATGAGTATGCACAATCCAGGTTCATGTGGACACAAAATTTTGATGAAGAGAGCAATTTCCAGTGTCCAATGAGGACATGTAAACATAGTGGCTCTGTTCTTTTTTTCTTAATGACAGAGACAAATCACTCCCAGGGAAATGCAAAATGGAGAATTTATTGACATAAATGATTTGAATTGTTGATTAAATCAGGGATTTGTTATAGAAAATACCAAATTAAATGCTTAGCAGATGAATTACAAGGAAGTGATTAATGACAAGGCCTCGGCTGTGCCTGAAAAGAATTACAATAAGAGGCAGCAAAAATGAAGGGAAGATGAAGCAGAGGTAGCAGAAGTTGGTTCCCCCCACACACAAATTTTTTTTTTTTGGGGGCTGGAAACTCATATCAACAAACAGTGACTTTCTACAAAGTGCACAAGCACTTCAAGAGGTTGCACTGAGGTAGAATCTCTATCCCATTGTATTATATTTTATCATTTTTTTACACAAGGGGAGGCACATACCTTCGCTGAAGTTGGACCTGCTTGTCATATCCTACAGTGCCAACTTTAGCTCAAATAAAGAAAGTCTTACTGTTCTCTACTGCATTTCTTCCTAATATTAAGTTGTTAGAACATTTTCAAACAAGGCCTATGTTAAAATAGATACCAAAGGTTTAAATTTTCTTTTGTTTTGGGTGCCCAGATTTCAACTAAATTGTAAATATATGAATTGTTTCAAATTAATTTTGGGAATAAAATGATGAAAAATCCTGTGAAATGTTTATCTCCAACGAAGTTGAAGGAGGTGGTTATGTTTTTATCTCTGTTTGTTTGTCTGTTTGTTTGTTTACCATCAAAGATGGAGGTTATGTTTTCACCAGTCTATTTGCCATTAAGATATCTCAAGAACTGATGATTGGATCATGGAGATACCACTTTTGGATTTGGATTAAAGTGGTACCTCCATGATTGGATTAAAACTTTGTGTGTGTTGTATTTGCTGCTTAAGGAAGTGATTTAAATTTGAGACATATTGGAACAGGGAATGGGCACAAATGGAGGGGTGGGGGTGTTCTAGGATGAGATCTGTCGTGACTAATACAGTTCAAACTTTCTCATAGATTCCAATGAAATGTGCTAAACAATGAATTCATGCCCTGAAAAGAATTACAAACAATCAATTTTCTGGACTCTAAGAACATTAGATCAAGTGGTTTCTGGTATCAAAGAGAATCAAAACAATTGACTTCTTACATGAAAGGAAAATAATGGAATGTGAATCTTGGCTGAATAAAGCTCAAACAATGAATGCTTAGCCTGAATAAAACTGAAAACAATGATAAGAGGGTAGATTCTGAAGTGTTTAGACTGCAAAAGGCAATACAGATCAACAGTGACAAAGAGATTGTTTAGGATTATAACTTGGTGGGCCTAGGATTTCTGAGGTGGATTATATACCAGATGTGGAATGAACAGAGGCCAGTGGAATGAACAGAGGGCGGTGGAATAAACAGGGGACAGTGAAATGAACAGGGGGCAGTGGAATGAACAGGGGGAAGTGGAATGAACAGGGGCAGTGGAATGAAGAGGGGGCAGCGGAATGAACAGGGGGCAGTGGAATGAACAGGGGCAGTGGAATGGAAAGGGAAAGTGGAATGAACAGGGGGCAGTGGAATAAACAGGGGCAATGAACAGGGGCAGTGGAATGAACAGGGGGAATGAACAGGGAGCAGTGGAATGAACAGGGGGCAGTGGAATGAACAGGGGCAGTGGAATGAACAGGGGGCAATGGAATGAACAGGGGGCAGTGGAATGAACAGGGGGCAGTGGAATGAACAGGGGGAAATGGAATGAACAGGGGGCAGTGATATGCCCTCTGCAGTGCTACCATTCTAGTTTGAGAATGTTTTTATTGGAGCCCCGTCATTCTACTTTAAAGATTGGTACTTATTGGATTACTGACCATGCTTCCATGAATTTGCTTAGACAGGTTTTGCAATGATTAATCATGCTAAAGTGTAAAAACATTCAATCCCCTGCAAGATATGCAAACACTGGGATGCACCCAATGACTTTCAGCTTTGGAGGAAGAAAATATCTGTCACATTCCCTGAATAAATTCCAAAACACATGATCACCTCTAAAAGCCAAAAAAAAACTGGAAAATACATGTACATATAGCTGCAATACAGTGTACTGTAGATGTAGATAAATTACATTATTCTGCTCATCACTCCTGTAACCAAAATTTTGGATTGGCAATACCATTCACTACTAATTTACTAGCGCTGTCATGACATATCGATTATTGCGATATCTCTTTTCCCACGACATGAAATATGCCTCTCGCAACATATCGCGATACCAAAAACTAATATTCAACTAAGAAATTTTTGCGCAACTAGGCTAGGTTACTTTGTACATTACAATTCTAATGTTACGGTACTAAATCTAATAGCCAAGCTTAGGCCATTAAAATGAGCAAAATAATCGCGAAACATAAAAACAACTAATTGAAAATCTTGCTCCGTCACCACACACTGGCACACGCCGATGTAAGTTGGCAAAAAGAACGAAAAATTGGTCCGGAATGTGCCACTCAGGCTCTCACTTCGATGTTTCATGGTCACGTTGGCTGAATTACCAAACACATGCGGGATGCATGATGAACGTAATAGTCACGCAATCATGTCGTCTGCTAGATCTGCAAATATTTTTTTTTTGCGTTCATCATATCATGGAGTAAATTGTAACTTCATGATCATATAATGTCAGTGATATTAACAATTTGTGTCTTAAGTCAGTTTCCTTGAAAAGTATCGCGATACTACGATATATCGCGATTTTTTTCTCCACAATAATCGATACGTAATAGAGCCATGTCGTGACAGCACTATAATTTACCTAGAGCTGTAGTAGCCCGTTGAAGACTGCCATGTGCTGCAGGCTGATACCCAAAGGCACATTAGGTGGATGAGTGGTGCGTTATACGGCCCTAGTGATGTCCTTTAAGTAAAAATCTCTGGATCTACCTAGCAAAGGGGTCATGCTTAATTAATTTTCATTCATTTAATAAGTCAAAGATATTTTCTAGTTTGTTATCAATATAAAGCACACAGCAACAATCTTAGGATCAAAAAATTAAGGCTGTCTAATTTTCTATTAAACTGGGGCTTTTCCTTTTTATAATTTTTTTTTTTTTTTTTTTGGGGGGAATCTGGGAACCTCAGTTTTGTTGGCATATCCTAAGATCTGTATTGATTCTATATCTATTATGACCAATCACCACTGTATTTTAGCCTCTACCCTTTGTAAGTTTATTCTTTAAAAAAAGGGCCCATCCATGAAAAGTACACACAAACACAATCTACTGTGAAATGATTTCAACTAAATTCAAGTTGACAAGTTTGACAAGATTTTTATTTATAAATATTGTAGCAACCACACACATTACTGCAAGTAAGCACTGCAGTCATTACATGAGAGCCCATGTACGTTGGGTACCAAAAACAACTTGACACACAGTAATGTCACACTACATCAACACCACATAATTGTTTTGATAAATAACATGGAAAGCATTCTAAACAATAAACACAAAAACCACACAATTATCAAATGAGCATTCCTTCGATTTGTGAGTTACATGTACATACACTAAATGTGATAGGCATCAGTAATGGCTTTCTTATGAAAATGATGCATTTATTCAATTTAACGGAAAACAGGCCTTCACAAAACCTTTTCCTGACTGGCAAGAATCTACTAGCAAGATCAAATATAGCCTGTATAAGTTATGTACATGGATCACTAATGGCTACATTTGTGACAACAGTTTAGACTTGTTTGCAGGATGGAAAAACACTTGCCTACTCGCCATAGGCAAGCAAAAAATAATTGTGGTGAGTAGAAATATTATAATACACTTGGGTACTCGCCACACCTAATTAAGCCTTACTAAGTTTGGCTAGTGACTTTTTTTGTTTTTATTTTTTCAACCCTGCTTGTTTGTACATTTGTTAAAAGTTTTCAGAACTTTCTTGTAATGCTTGTGTGCCTCCTCCTGAATACACAGCTTAACCTGTAAACTGTAAATTTTAAAATAGGTTAACAAGCCTTGGAGGTTTAGTTGACTTCAAAGAAATGACATTGTGTTTTTCATGATCACTGAAAATTTCATGACGCAGTGAAAGCATGAGTGCATTTTAAAATTGCGGTCAATGAAAGTATTTGATTTGCTAAAGATCTCTGGATAGATAGCGGATGCATTAGCTAAATTACTTTCAAAATCCAGTTAAAACTGGATCCAGTAAAAAAGTCAGATCGTAATTGGTCAAAAGTGCCCATTTTACAGCTAATGAACATTTAGGCATTAGCACGTAAACTTGTGAAGTATGTTAAACTCTTTATTTTCTTATGTAAATTCTTTTGTTTTTGATCAATGCACCACAATTGGTTGAAGGAATTTATGCAGTTCTGGCAAAAAGTCATTAGATCCGAGTCATACAGGTACATGTACTTTCAGAAAACAGATGCTATAACGGTGTATTTACTATAGTGTTAGGAATAATGATTTACTGTGTACACAATCAGCAAAGGTATACGAACAGGTAGAGATTATACATTCACCAGAAGGAGCTTCAAATGTTTGTTTGTTTGATGAGGTCTTAACGGCACCACAACAACGAAGGTCAAATTGTGCCTGAGAGGTCAGATCATTTTAGAGGTAGGAAGGAAAGAGACCAGGGGGAGAATGAGAGAAATTCAAGAACAAAAGCCAGAAAGCTGTGATCGAGAGAGGAGGTGCATGGGTAAAACAAAAACAAAGTAGAGAGGGGATGGAAGAGGAGAATTAAAAATGGTTATAGAGGGAAGCATGCTGAAGGAAGGAGATTATTTTATCTGGAGGATTTTTCTGGAAGAACTCAGCAATTGAGTTGTGGGGGAAGCTCTGGGAATGTTGTACAGGGGGCAAGCAAGGAGAACGTGTTGGATTGTGAGGATGCAGTGGCAATTGTTACAGAGGGGTTGGGGGGAACCAATAAGGAGGTGGGAGTGAGTGAGGTGGGTGTGAGCTTCAAAGGATTAGGTCCGGGGTCAAACAAGTCCATCTTAGAGGACGTACAAAGAAACAATATGGTGGAGAAACAGACCCCTAGCTTGATCTAAAAAGGTGCAGGGTGCTAGACTTGTTGAGGGTCATATTAATGCGTGCGCAAAGCGCTGCGTCTTTTCGGCGTGGAGTCCAGGGGTCCCTTAAGGCTCAAGCTCCTGGTCAAGAAGCTCTGGGATTCTAGCTATAATCATACCTCAGCATGAAACTATTCTGATTGATAAAGACCATTCATGAGCCAAACAGGACAATTGCTTACTATGCTATCATTCTGTGTTCTGCACCCATGTAAGGTATTCATTTATGACGTTAATTAAAATGATTAAGATTTTAAACAATATATACAAATTGGTTTACATTTTTTTCTGAGGGGCCGGAAAGACCACTGAAGGGTAGGACGGGCCCACAGAGGGGCGAGGTGGGCCACCCCTGTGAAACAGCAAAGCTAAGCTAAAAAACATGAAAACTCTCAGCTCGTTAGGGAGATATTTAAGTTTAAAGTTTGGTATCATTTGTGTATAAACAACTGAATCAGACGAGTTGTGACATCACAGCCTCAGATACCTCTTTGGTCTTTATGTATTCTATCATATGTTGTCCTGTGCTTTTGTGGCTTGTCAGGAAAGTAGTAAAACAGAATCTAGTATGGGTAAATATAATTCACCATCTGAAAAAAGTTTGAGGAAAACATTTCTTTTAAATACATTAACATTTGTAAAGAATGTGAGGATGAGGGCGCCAACCTTCCATAATAGACTTATTACTAGTACAGTAAGTCATTTCTACACAGATTATAACAATTCAAAGCTTTTTTTGTTGTGATATCATCAAATGTTAAAAAAATTTGCATTTCCCTTACAAAAAGTTTAGCTTCTAGCACGCTTGAGACAAGCTAACATTTTTAGCTTGTGCAAGCGTGCCGCAAGCTTGCAGCAAGCGTGCTATAAGCTCGTATTTGGAACAAGTACTAGCTTCCTTGCTTGCGCAAGCTAACATGAAATATTTGCTAGCTTGCGCAAGCTTGTACATACAGTAGTTTTTGCTAGCTTGCGCAAGCTAATTTGTTTCAAATACAAGCTTGCAACACACTTGCTCAAGCTAAAAATTTAAGCTTGTTGCAAGCGTGCTGCAATCTAATATTTCTGTAAGGGTTATAATAAAGGCATTAAAACTCTTAAGTCCTGTCAAATTGTCATTTTAACCAATTTGGAAGTAACTTTTTTGTTATTTTGATCGTTTAAGGCATATTTTCTTTCAATCAAGCTCAATTAACCTTTTTAGGTTACAAAATAGGCCACGTCCACCATAGCAACGCGGTAACTAGGTGGGAAAAACAAACCTCAAATCCGCGATCATGCATTACCTATACATTGACATTTGGATGTTCATTTCGCCTTCCCCAAGTTTTGATCCATTTATGGCACTTCTCCGGATCTTTCAAGTTTTAGGAAAAGGAATAAACAAAATTCCGTTTGCTAACCTTTCTGGTTAACAGGAAACGGACTTTACAAAGCCTGTAGCAGAGACGTAGATGCAAGTTTTGTTCACCATTTTGCCATCACTCAGCCTGTGTGTGCAGAAATTTGTTTTGTACAGTATATGCATTGGCAACATGGGTGTGTGCTGCTAGCTAGCTGTACTGTACCAGTACCGCATAGAATGTTTGCCCCGCTTAGTTGTACAGATTTTGTTGCTAGGCAAATTTGTGTTGTGATTGGTTAAAACAAGCTGTCAATCATCAAAGCTAGAGAGGTTTATTAAGTTGTTGCTACCTGCATGTCCATTAACTTGTACAAATTAAAAGCAAGATCTTTGATAATTGAATATGCAAAGATAAATGACTTTTCGATTTGTACATAAAATTATAGCAGTCTACAGCAGAGGTGGATTCAGAATGAGGCCGGGGAAGTATGGCCCCCCTGAGATTTTGTTGATAACATGAATGACAATGATACACTGATGGGTAGGACTTTGCAGGGTAAGCATGTACCAAATAATTAATTAATCAGACCCTATATTGGCATTATCATTGCCCTAGCTTTGCTGTTTTAGAGGAGCAGCCCACCAACCCCCTCCATTGGCCTGCCCTGCCCCTTTTGGTCTGCCCTGCCCTTCATCAGAAAAAAAAACTTTAAAAAAAAGAATAATAGCCGAGAGGGTTATACTACTTCGCCTCATAGCTCAGTGGTAGAGCAACCGATCGGTAGTCGGGGGTCTCGGGTTTAAATCCCGATGAGGGCATATGATTTTTCTCTCACTATCTCACATTCATTACACACATATTTATATATATATATATATATATATACATATATATACATACATACATACATACTGTACATACATACATACATACATACATACATACATACATACATACATACATACATACATACATACATACATACATACATACATACATACATACATACATACATACATACATACATACATACATTCATATATATACATATATGTACCACCCGAGCAGGTGCTTTTTTTGCACCATTTTCGTAGTGCAGGTGTCTTTGTTTGCACCCAAAAAAAAATGTGACTAAAAAATTAAAAAAATGTAGTAAAATAATTTTCCAGCATTTTCGTAGTGCAGGTCCCAAAAAAATGAGGTTTTATTGTGTTAAATTTGTACTGCTGGTGCATTTTTACAATAATTTCATTGAATACTCATACTGCAGGTATCAAAATTGAATTGTCTCATACTGCGGGTATCAAAAATGTATAATTTCATACTGCACTTACTAAAAGATGTCATACTACGGGTATGTTTTTCGGTTGGAGGGCTACACACCCCTACCACTTTTAGTATGAAGTGCCTCCTTCCCCCCCCCCCTCCCTGGGGTCATGAGCAAGTTTTCTTATTAGTTTATCCACAGCTAAGATGAATCCAAGAGCCTGAGGGAGATGAAAGGGGTGGGGTGGCTCAAGGGCAACGAGAAAGGGACTCAATCATTTCGTCAAATGCTGAGACTAAAGAGATCATCTTTGGGATACAGTATATTTCACAAAGAGGGTCTTATTTCATTGATAGAGTCAGGGATATTTCTGGAATCAGATAAGCTTGTATTTGGTTTCTGGGGATATTTTAAAAATGTAGAAAGAACAATTTTTTTACATCCGAAGAGAAAGATATTTATCAGTTAAAACATGGAAGCTGAACAGAATCCAACTTTCACGGTTTTGAATAGATTTTAAAGCAATTTAGCTAATGTTGTGTCTATCTAGATGTCCACATACAGTACACCTCACAGCTCTAATAAGGTGAATAATAAAACTGAATTTTTCCACAAACATGTGACTCAGGCCATGCAACCTCAAGTTTCAGAAAATCATCAATCAGTTCTGGTTGTGAGAAGTGATCGGCTAGCGAAGCCATAATATAACATTTACATAATGTATATGATATGATATATGTAATTTATATGGCGCATTTTCTAGTTTTAAAGAACTATTCAAATGCACTGTACTGTCTTTTTTCAGCATTTTCGTAGAGCAGGTCCAAAAAAATGAGGTTTTACTGTGTTAATTTTGTACTGCTGGTCTGCATTTTTACAATATTTTCATTGAATACTCATACTGCAGGTATCAAAGTGACTTCTTTCATACTGCGGGTATCAAAATTATATAATATCATACTGCAGTTACTGGGGGTATGTTTTTAAGTTGGTGGGCTGCACACCCCTACCTCTTTTAGTATAACGTGCCCCCCTCCCGGGTCGTGAACAAGTTTTCTTATTAGTTTATCCACAGCTAAGACGAATCCAAGAGCCTGGAATCAAGTAAGATTGTATCTACGGGCGCCCATGAACTTAGTACTTGAAAGGGAAAGTGAATGAACACCGCATTTTCATGCTTCTCTTCTTGAATAGTGTTCAGAGAACCAGGTAGGGGTGACTTTCCTGCCGTCGGCTTAACGTCCTCTCCAAAGGACGGTGTGGCGCCATTCAACCATTGTCACTTTTCCCAACAGCTTAATGAGGAATAGGAGCTGCAAACGAAATGCTTTCGCTTTAATGTTCAGCGTATTTGTCTGCATAGCTGTGGATAAATCGAGTTAGACCTGACCGAGGCTTGAACCCGGGACATTCAGCATCTCAGCCATGCGCTCTGCCAACTGAGCTACCTATTCTACCAACTAAGCTACCTATTCTTCTCTTCTTGAATAGTGTTCAGAGAACCAGGTAGGGGTGACTTTCCTGCCGGGACCGGCAACGCCCTCCAAAGGACGGTGTGGCACCATTCAACCATTGTCACTTTTCTCAACAGCTGAATGAGGAGTAGGAGCTGCAGACGAAATGCTTCCACTTTGATGTTTGGCGTATCTGTCTGCATAGCTGTGGAAAAATCGAGTAAGACCTGACCGAGGCTTGAACCCGGGACCTCCAGCATCTCAGCCGTGCGCTCTGCCAACTGAGCTACCTATTCTGCCAACTGTGCTACCTATTCTGCCAACTGTGCTACCTATTCTCCTATATATTCTACTATAAACTGTACTGTATGCACCATACATACTTGTATACTGCATGCATTCTGGTTTGTGACCATTTAGCTTGTAGGAAAAGTTCTATACATGAATGTCACTAGCCCTAAAGCAAACAATGAAACAATCAAATAATGCTAAATTGAGAATAAATTTGTTTCAGAAAGATTTTGTGGTCCAGACACTTAACTTGAAGTCCTCTTAAATGAGGCTCCAAGTACAAAACCTAATAGGCTACTATAGCTTAATGCACACAGTAGCATATATGCATGGATGCACACTGACTGTTATGTAGCCACATCAATATCACATCACCTGAAAACAATACTCTAAAATTGGAAGGAAACACTAACAATCATCAAAACCTAATTATTCAAATTATCATTTAGCATCATCTATCAGTTGATCAATATATTTAAATGATCTATAACAGCAATAATGACAAATATTGATTTTGATGCATGAAAGCAAGAAAACAACCAAACCCAGTATGTTTTTAAGATATTAATAGCCATATACCCTATAATTAGTACAATTAAACAAATTGAAGGGCAGGGCTGTAGGAGCCTATGGGGCTTGGCCGGGCCCAATAGTTGCCAAGTTGTATCGTAAATTCATATGTATATCATATGCATAATGTTACAGTATATGATGCAAAGGTTAGAGCTCAGCCCCCACAATAATCCAAGGTCTCCTGCGGTCCTGTAGGGGCATGTGTGCAGGAAATATGGCACTGAAAACTGTAGTCATTACAGGCATAATGTTAGTGTGTATTTTCATAATTTAACTAGACACTGCAAATGATACAAATCCTCTTACTGCTAACACACCTTCCACCCTGTCCCACATCCCACAGGCAATCATGACATACCACAACATGCCATAACACAGTTGCCACCCTAGCTGTCCCACATGCAATGCCATCCTGTGACTGTCCCACACACCATTCCACCCTGTCCTACAGGTAATTGTTGTAATTTTGACAAAATATAATAGACATTTTTGAAGTTTCAAAACAAGTTATTCATTAAATTTATTATAAATCATGGGCAAAAAAACTCCTGAAATCTGCAACGTAATTGATCGCTTCATCAAGTGACGCCCTAACCCAGTAGGTGACATGCTGTAGGTCATGTCCTTAGATCAATATATTTAACGTAGATTACATTTTTATGCACACTCTGTTTCATCTTCAAATAAAGAGGAATTACGTTTTAACAAAATTAGTGCTTAGTATAAATATTTCAGAAAGAATTAATATTTATGTTAATAATACACAACATGATGATAACATTACAAGATAATGGGCAAAGGATTGATGTTTTCAAGAAATGAAAAAAATCAACCAAATTTGAGGTTTTCTATGCAAACAAACCCATCAATTGTATGACTCACACCTACTACCCGGAAAATGTCAGTCAAATGTGAGTCATTGCCATATGAAAAAGTGACTCAGGTACATGTGGGTCAATGACCAAACTGCCAATCATGTGACTGTGATGTAAGTCGATTTATTTCAGACCTATTGACTTTGTACAGAGGTGAGTGATTTTATTTCAAAAAAGTAAGAGTCACTTTAAAGTGATCGAGGGATGCGTCAATGTACATGTTTTGGTCACCCAAGTTGGTGCAATGACTCACCTTGTCCAGGAGTGTACATGTAGGGATGAGTCACACGATTAACAAGTGCATATGGCAACAAATGACCTCTAGGCTCTATGACTCTTGTTGCTAGGATTTTTCACCAAAAAAATTAAAATATCAAAAATGCTCATGAGTTATAATCAATGTAGATTTTGAAACTGTTTACACATTCAGAGCTATCCTCACTCACTAAAAATCCTTTAAGAGCTCAAACATGCAACATGAAAGTGAAGAAAGTCAGACTTGAAACTGTATCATACAATATACAATTTAGCAGAAAATTGTTACTGTATATAGATTTAATGAAGTATGTTTCCCATGCATTTCTTTATTTTTCAGTCTTTCTTGGAATTTCAATCACTGCCAATTTCAACCACTAAACCACTAAGTCATTCATGTGATTTCACCCACCTTTGCAAAGTTTGACAAAATGGTTACAACTATTAATTTGCAGTTTTAGAATAACAACAGTTTAGTGAAGTTCATTTCAACCAGTATCGACATTGACTGTTGTACTATTACACCTGCTTAATTAGGCCTTAGCCATTGTACTTTATTAATGGAGAACGCTGGGCTCGATCATCGAGTGAAGCCATGATGTATTCACAAGTCATCTAAGGCACGATTTTCCTATTGACTGCAATGATAACTAATAAAGTATTACATTTTGTTCTAGTTGCAGGTTGAAAGAAATATTTTGGGATAAATTTACAGCGGATTTCAGAAAGGGATGGACAAATTAAGAGAAAATAATATTCGTCCTCAGCTTCTTTTAAATTGCAAACCTGACAAAACCTCTGTTCATAAGTTTTATTACAATAACGGCTTTCGTTGAATTCAATCCCAAGGCAAGCACATCTAATTTTGGAGACCAACTTTTTAAACTTAAAAACATTATTGAATAATAGGTATGGCTCTGCATAGCTTTCTGTTTTAAATTGTGCATAACATTGCAAAGAACTTCTAGATTTAATATCACTCAACCAGTTCTGTCTATCTATATCAAAAACTCGCTGCTTAAATTTTTTATAAAAATGTGTAGTAATCCCTTCTCCCTGCCCTTCCCAAACATTACCAAACCCAGTTTCATACAAAATATTTCTAACACACAGTCCCCATAATAGCACTCCTTTGTTTACCAATACTCTTTGTTCTACATAACAATGAGTCTAATAATTCAATATGTTATTTGTTTTAGTATTGTTTGACTTTTAAAGGAAAAGCCACCCAGCTCTCCTAGAACTACAATATTTATGGCATTTGGTGGTAAACCTTAAACATATTTATAAAATGAATTGTAAACTCTTATTGTACTTTCATGGGGGGTGATACCCCATAACTCAAAACCGTATGTTAAAATAGGCATTATTTTATGATCAAAAATTTGAAGGATATTACTTACAAATCAATAGTTCTAGACAAAATTTTCTTAAAATTGAACAAAGCAACCTTAGACTTTGAACTCTGTTAAACTTGGGGTTTTGACCATACTCCTTTTGGCTTAAAATTTAATCCTAAGTAATTATAGTTATTTACAGTCTCAATAATTTTGCCTTTGAAATAAAAACGTTCACTTCTTGCAAGGTGTACACCCTTTCTAAAAACCATTACTTTCGTTTTATTTCAGTTTACAGTCAAATCATTCTCTTCACAATAATCTTGGAAAACATTCAGTAAACTTTGCAAAGAATAAATATTTTCTGAAAAGATAACAAGGTCATCTGCATGAAGAAGACAACATATATTATTGTTATTTATAAAAATTCCTCAGGTGTTTGTGGACTTCCATCGCTCTTCAATATCATTGATATAAAGTAAAAATAGGTACGGGGATAGATTACAACCTTGTCTCAAACCTCTCGCACAATCAAATTTGGGGGTAAGACCGTCCTTTGTCTTCACACATGAATCAATATTACTATACATGTACATTGATATAAGTATCTCATATTTACCCCTCATTTCCATATTATAAAGTTTCTTGAATAAAATACCGCAATTGATGTTATCAAATGCAGCTTTAAAATCAACAAAAGTGGCATCAAGTTTACCGCGTGGTTTACTTAATGTTTTAGAAATGACAGTGTGGAGTACGGAATTATAAATCAAAAAGAACCCTGCTCGAAAACCTGCCTGAGCAAGAGGAAGGATATTATGATCCGAGAGCCAATCACATAGTCTACTACATAAAACTTTTGTAAATACTTTGACTAAAGCACACAACAGTGTAATAGGCCAATAACTACTTGATAAGTCTTTATCCCCTTTCTTGAATACGGGAATAATTATTCCAACTTGCCAAGCACTAGGAAATTTGCCAGTACAAAGAATTCTGTCAAACAATGCATGTATAGCACGCCTCAGCACCTTAGGTGAATTTTTGATGGTTTTAATTTGAATACCATCAATACCACAAGCTTTGCCTTGTTTTTGTGAATTGAATGCTTTCTCAACTTCATTAATTGTATTATTGACATCAAAATATCATCAGAAACTTCCAATGAGGAATATGAAATATCAAAATATACTGTAAAATCGTTAACTTCAAAAACAAATGTAAAGTATTAAAACCATTCACTAACTGGAATATCATTTGTATTCTTGTTTGTGGGAGCTTTAAAGAAAGCCCAAAACTTCTTGTTGTCTTTTTGTTTTGCTAAAGTAAGAAACTCCTTTGTTTTATTTTCCATGAATTTAATTTTCTTGTATGTAATGAATTTATTGTAACTTTTCTTCATATCAAAACAAAACGTTCCCGACTTTGCTAACCCTTGATTTAAATTCAAAACAATCTTGATCAAACCAATTTTGCGGTTTCGTAAGACTTGCGTTTCCCCTAAAACATCTCACACCATAGATCCTTTTTAGTAAATCATTTATTTGGGTCACTGCTACTTCAGGATTGTTATTCTCCAAATAGCCCATGATTTCCTCTATTGTGTCCAATGTGTTATTATTCCCCACTTTTCAGAATATTCATTTTGCCTTTCTTTGTACCATACTTTTTTTATTAGAGGAACACAATCAATAGACAGTGATCGTTCACCACTAACATTGGTATGGTGAGCACTATTCACGTAATTAATATCAAAGGTTAGTGGTAAATGTGGCGAATTTACAGCATCACCAACTATAAGATTAGTAATTACTCTGTTATCGAGCAAATTCTGAGATGCTATTATGTAATCAACGACACTTTGCCCCATTGATGAAATGTAAGTAGGCTATATTCTCCGTTGAAAGCATCAAATCATCCAGACATCTTTTTGCAGAAATAGATCAGAGATTATTCAGAAAGAAGAGCTGGTACAAGAGGAACTGAGGGCCTTCTACCAGAAAAGGATCTGTAAGAATGATAAGAGCCCTGCGTACTAAACTTTAGTAACAAACATGTATCCCTGATTAAAGTCACACGGTGGTGGGTCAGTTGCGTTGCTAAGTCACTGCAATACAACTAGCCTAAGTTAAGTTAGGCCTATCTGCTATAAACGTAACTGACGCTTACCTGGATCTGCCTCCGTGGAATGAGCTTTTCAGCAATTATTAGCGCTCTTACTTAGTGTTACTAGGACAACCAAATATACGATATATTCCCAGACACAACTTGACACGTTCAATTTCTCAAGAGAAAAATTCAGACTGACACTCTTGACTGCAATATAACAGACTGCTTGCACCTGAATTTAATGCATGCATGATAATCCGCGAAGGTATTTGTTTTATATTTTGTAAACAAGTGCAAGTTGTAACGTTAATTAGAGTACCACCCTTTACGATGGCGCTACTCCATTTGATACTTGAAAGAAACTTAGTTGTAAAGTTTGAGGTCCCGAGGTTAGGTTTGGTTGATCTGATAGAAATAATGACAGAGAATAAAAATCATCGACATATTTGTGTGGAAATCAGTCAAAAAAACTGATTTCGCTATTTATAAGCTTTAAATTCTATCAGATTTTGTGCAGAATTGACTAGATTCAGAGCTTCAGACTAGTAAGTGGTATTGAGATTACATCAGATGTGTACTACAGGCACTTCCCATGGAGGTGAGGAGGAGGCGGGGTGGTAAGGGGGCGGGGGTTCTCCCTTAGATTAATTTACCTTCCCGGTACGGTAGGGTGATGAAATTGGGGGAAATGTTACAATACAATTTTAAAAAATTGACCAAATTATAGGAAAATTTGGTAAACATATTGGAAATTTGGGGAACACAGTCTCAAATTGAAGAAGAGACCCAAACTGCCCGGTGGGTGATGAATGCGGTAAATTTGTGTGTAATTCATTTTCTGTCATTTTCGCACAAGAAACTGTTAAAGATAATCAGAAAATATATTGGTTTCTTCCCTTTAAAAGGTCTAACGATACCACTGAAAAGAAAAGAGATTCTTTGGGTGGGAAATTTCCCCTGCATGCAGAAGTGCCAAAGTGCCCCAATAATGAAGGTGTGAATAATTGATTTCGAAGAGTAAGGTTCCCTTTATTTTCATATTTTATTAATCCAAAGAATACATAATTAGTTCAGCACAAAGAAAACATTGGGAATATTCTAGATGGGCCCTATCTTATCAATTTTATACATTTTTTTGTTGCGCCGACTTTAGATACTCCTTTCTCCTCTCACGACCGATCGTTTTGTTCATCCCAAGCTATTCTAGCTTCAAGCTAAAAAAAGGAAAAGGTCCGATATTCTTTTTCTTTATTGGGACCTCTAAAAGGTAAACCCCTCTATAAGATCAAAATGCGAAAGTGCCAGAGGCCACCCATGTGCCCCATCCCGAGGCTTCGAACGAGGAATTTACTTTGGCTCATTTGAACAAATAAATGATCCGAATTTCTGTATCTCCAGAGAAATTGTTAATTTGGTATTATTTGAATTTTAGTCAAAAAGTTTGCAAATGTTCAAGAAAGTTAATATATCAAAAGGCTTACAAAAACAGATAAAAGTTTTACACCTGGCATATTGGGACCGCGGAGCAATTTTTGAAGTTAGGGGGGGGGGCTGAAGAAGTAAAAATGGCGAAAATAAAAGGCACCATTACATCCATATTAATCCCTGTATTATCATTTTTGGGCACTTTCCTTACAATTTCCGTGAATTGTTTGAAAATTTTCGGGAAATTTTATTTCTTTTGTGACAATTTTCTGAAAAATTGTGTTCATTTTCAGTACTTTCTTTACTATTCAGATCATTTCTTTACAATTTTTAGGAAATATTGTTTAATTTTGGTTACTCTACAATTTCGGTCAATTGTTTGACAATTTTAGGGAAATTTCATTCATTTATGGGCACTTTGTTTTTAATTTTTTTAATTTTTCAACAATTTTCTTCAATTTTAAGAAAATTTTGTTAATTTTCGAAAAAATTGACCACCAATTTTAGAAATTTGATCAAAATTTCAAAAAAATTTACCAGCTTTTTTAAAGTTTACTTTCAATTTCAGGAATTATTTCTAAG
>JAIGNY010001388.1:95000-267500 GCA_020152595.1 Chiridota heheva | reverse complement strand
AGGCCGAGAGCCCTGTTAAGACTTTTGGATAATATTTTGGCATTGTACGTTTCATCGAAGATCACTGGCTATGGAGATACCCAGATAGTCATGATGCTCGACTCTGGAGAGGAGCTGCCCAAAGATGGAATATTGGTAAAGGCTAGGGGTGCGTTTGTGAGTGATGGGGAGGATCGCGCATTTGATCACATTGAATTCCATTAGCCATGTGGTTGCCGAGTCTTTAGGGACAATTCAGAATAGCGTATGCACGAAGCGCGTGAAATTTCAGATTTTTAGTCTTTTTCGGGCAATATTTGTATTACTTTCTTTAATGTAATCCTAAAAGATCAGATAAATAGTATCTAAAAAAAAGATTTTAAATGCTTTAAAGGGCATTTTCTTCTCTAAAAGAGGCACTTTCTAAAAGAGGCACTCTTTGAAAGGGCACTTATACTTCTGAAAAGAAGCACTTTTCCTTCAAAAAGGGCACTTTTCTCTCAAAAAGGGCATTTTCCCCTCAAAAAGGGCAATTTTCCTCTCTGTAAAAGGTACTTTTAAAACTATTGAGAAAAGAGTGTATTGTATGTGGGGGAGGGGGTAGTGTACCTATATGCCCCCAGTTCCGCCGTCTATGTATCTAACAAAGAGCAAAAATCCATCTTTTTTCATATTTAATATAATTGACTATAACAATCTCAATTTGCCGTCACACAATCATTTCTTGATACAGTTTATTCTTCATCCGCTAAATGATTTGGTCTTGAACTCTTCTAATAGAGCATGTAATTTCCAAGGTTTGTTGTCTATAAAAAATTGTTAGATTTTCCTTGAGCATGTTTAGAGAAGGACAGTTAATCAGAGCTTATAGAATTAATTAGAGCTTTAACATTAAAAGTTTTTTTCTTCTTGTACTTTTTTATATATTATTTCAGGAGGCCATCATCATTTTTGTGCTGAGAATAAATTTAACTCGGCCCTATCACTGAGTATTCGACCAGATAGCGTAAATTCACACCCAGTCTTCAGCAAGTCAGTGGCAAGGGTCCCCGTTGTATGTTTCTGTATCAGAACCTAAGTTAGAGAGGTGCTCCACGAGTGAAATTTGGTGTATTTTGCTTGATGGTTGTGTTACCTTCTTCAACGTGTCAATACAAACATCATTTACAATAAGGGGACGTAATTGTATTGTTATATTTAAATAACATCTTTTTGTGAAATCTCTGTAAAAGGGCACTTTTCAAACTTTACCAATAAGATGGGGGGAGGGCCCCGGGGGGAGGTGGGCACTTCATACTACAAGTGAAAGGGTGTGCAGCTCATCAACTAAAAACAAAACCAAAGATGGAATATTGGTAAAGGCTAGGGGTGCGTTTGTGAGTGATGGGGAGGATCGCGCATTTGATCACATTGAATTCCATTAGCCATGTGGTTGCCGAGTCTTTAGGGACAATTCAGAATAGCGTATGCACGAAGCGCGTGAAATTTCAGATTTTTAGTCTTTTTCGGGCAATATTTGTATTACTTTCTTTAAAGTAATCCTAAAAGATCAGATAAATAGTATCTAAAAAAAAGATTTTAAATGCTTTAAAGGGCATTTTCTTCTCTAAAAGAGGCACTTTTCCTCTTTGAAAGGGCACTTAAACTTCTGAAAAGAGGCACTTTTTCTTCAAAAAGGGCACTTTTCTCTCAAAAAGGGCATTTTTCCCTCAACAAGGGCAATTTTCCTCTCTGTAAAAGGTACTTTTTAAACTATTGAGAAAAGAGTGTATGTGTGTGGGGGAAGGGGGGGGGGGGGAGTGTACCTATTTGCCCCCAGTTCCGCCGTCTATGTATCTAACAAAGAGCAAAAATCCATCTTTTTTCATATTTAATATAATTGACTATAACAATCTCAATTTGCCGTCACACAATCATTTCTTGATACAGTTTATTCTTCATCCGCTAAATGATTTGGTCTTGAACTCTTCTAATAGAGCATGTAATTTCCAAGGTTTGTTGTCTATAAAAAATGTTAGATTTTCCTTGAGCATGTTTAGAGAAGGACAGTTAATCAGAGCTTATAGAATTAATTAGAGCTTTAACATTAAAAGTTTTTTTCTTCTTGTACTTTTTTATATATTATTTCGATTAAATGAATGTTGAAAGTTCGTGGGTCATACATGTAGGGGCATAAAATCACGGAATCTGCAGAGCTTATGGGCTAGATCATTTTCAGTTATAGTAATTTGCTTACCAAATTTGTTTTTTGGGTTGAGTAAATCATGAATCACAAAATGTCTTCCCCCACCCACCCATCCACCTTTTCCCCCTCCCCCTCCCCAGAAAAAGCAATTACCCTCTAGGCAGTTAGCATTTTAATTAAAAGTTACGAATGACCACCATGACGGGAGTTTTTAACACATTGAGAAAAGTCTGAATTATTTAATACCCTCATTCCAAGGGTATTCAGTTCTGAGCCTGTAGATGAAGAAAGCTTTATACTATCTATATACATATATGCAGAGAATAGAAATACAAAGCAAGCTATTATGGAAAATTGCAAAGCTGGAGATACACGTGTTCCTTGGGTTTCGAGCAATTTTAGACTGTGGGGCTGCGAACAATATCACTGTGATGTTTTTTTTTTATGGGCCCTGTAAATAAATAAATGAATACAATAACTTGTAGATATGCTCCTGCTTCTCACCATGCAACTGTTACAGATCCGGGAACTTCTAAAATAGAAATCGATGATAATCTGAAATATAGTATGTAGCCCCACCCCCTTCCTGTCCCCATATTAATCTTAAAGCAAACACATTCATCGAAATTTCACAGCTTCTTTAATTGCTTTACAGTTTTATGTGTGACCGGGTGACCTTTATCTTTCGTGTGAATTTGCTGTTTTTTTTTTCTATTGTCCATCATAATACTTTGAAGAGGTTAGTAAAATTCTGATCAAAATATATGCAAATTTAATAAACGTATTTTGATTGGAAATAAACCTACATTTGAAACTCAAGTGCCATTTCCAAAATTTGATCTACTAAAAAAAAAAAAAAACCCGATGTGGGGCAAACAGAGGTGGGCGTGTGATGTTATTTTTTTGTTTATTTTTTTTTTTTTTTGGAGAGGACTACCAAGTTTGTACTAACAACTTTACCCACCCTCTAAAAAAACGTGCTACCCCATCTTTTGGAGAAATTTGAATCGTATGATTAAGGTTCAAAACACTAGATGTATGTTGATTGAGGGGGTAAGTGACACTAATGAAAAATATATTGGGGGTACTTTCCCCCTTATGCCTCCCCCCACCGCACACTGGGGAAAATAACATTATCAAAGGGCACATTATCATCCTTCTGCAATTCCCCACAACTGATGCATCATTGATAGCTAGAAAATGCATGACAATGGTGATCTTTCTTTTACATTGGGATATGATGGACGATATCTCATTCGAGCCCACTATCTGGGTATATCCACATCAGTTGTTGAATGGTGTTTGGTAAAGTATTAGAAACTGCTAAATGATTGTACTTCATTAGTTCAGTGCCTGTCCAGATTAACCCCAAATGATTTGATATCTTTGGAAAAAACTACATAGTTTTTATTCAAAAGCAGAATTGGAGCTGTCTTATATGAACCTACATGCAATTCAAAACATTTGTTTTGACTCAATAAAAGAAATCAACATGGAAAGAAAACTAACTGATATGGTTAGAAATTGACAATGAGTTTTATTTTTGAACTATTTACCAAAACTTCACTCTGAATATTGCTCTTATAATGGAGGTTACATGAAGTGAATAAGGTATGAACAGGTTTCCACGCCAAAAAGTTTATCTTTAAGCCTACCTGCACCCGACATCCGAGTTAATCCTGAAAACTCGGGTATGGCAATTACCAACCCGACTTCCTTTTCAGTGTATTGTGTTTCCACTCCAAACAGTGATTGTTTATCTGCCATTCCCATGCACACCAGTCAAGTAGCCCACAGTTATTTGTGTGTATAAGATTACAGAAGCCAGTAATGAGTAATCAGGGAACTTTTGTGACTGAAACCACTCATCCATGTTAAGTGTCTTAGTGGGAGAAATTTGTTTGCAAACTGGTGATAAAAGTAGTTGTATTAAATGCTGGAGGTGATGTGTGCATTAACTGTGAATGACTGACGGACCATTTCTCTTAAGGAAAGATATTGCTTCATGCAAATAGACAGACACACACCATCACTTCGACACTGCTTCAATTTTTGGGGGGCAAGTTTAATGTAAAACATCAACCTCAACCTCAAGATAAATGCTCGTCATAACAAAATGTTCTTATTTAAAAGTACAAAGCCTGTTAGAAAGATTTAAGTTTTGGGTAAAATACAAGCTGGTAGCCAGGGGGGTTCGTCTGAGTGCATGAACCCCTTTTTTTTCTGAGAAAGCCTTTTTGAAATGAAAAATAATCATAAGCACCTGTAATTTCAAAGTTTGTTAAAGTACCTAAATGGGTCTGACCAGGAAAAAAGTGACCTCAAAGGGAGGCAAAAGCCTTCAACATTTTCCGGCTTCAAGCAAAAAAATTGCAGCTAATCGGGAAATCACCTTCAATTTAGGGAAATTTCCTTCATTCTGAGAAGTATTCTTCAAATTTCATAATTTTTCGGAAAATTTTCTTAAAATTGTTGGGAAATTTCCTTCATTTACAGAAATTATTTTCCTCAATTTTAAGGAAATGTTGCCAAATAAAGTTTTACCAAAATATCCAATAGTTGTCCCCATTTTGTGTTCAATTTTACCAATCTTATCTTAATATTTTACCTCCCAACCAAGCAGAAAGCATGTAACCAGGCACGTGAAATCCTCTGAGAGGGGACAACTTTTCCCTGCCTCCACTTCCTACATCTCTGGGTCTGACCATTTCAAGAACATATACTCTTGGGAAAACACAACCGAATATAAAGTGTCGTGTTCCCGTTTTTCGAGTTGCATTAATGAAGCGCCTTTTTATACGAAAAACGAACCCCCTTTTAAAATTCCTGGCTACAGGTCTGAAATAGGCTATGAATTTTGGAACTTATCCCTTTTAGTTTATGAGTTATGCATGCTAACAAAAGTATAAGAATTATGCCAAAATGCTTACTTTGTGAATAACTAGGCATACAACTCAAAATCAAGAAGTAATCGTTTAAATCTCTTTCCGAAATATCAGTCACTAAAAATGATGTGCAAGTCTTATTTTTGTCAGTAATTGATTGGGGGTATGGCAAAGACTCAGGCAGGAATTTACTGCACCACTTCAAAGAATTATGACAGAATATTAACAAACAAAGGATTTAAATATGGTGTTCACAAATAAAAGTTATTCATCAGAAATCCCAGAAGATCAATTTTCAATGCAATGAAACCAAGATGCTGGAATATACCCGGAGGATGAGGATGAGGAAGAGGAAAAAGGGGAGAAGAGGGGGGAAGGGACTTCCATATTAAGGTGGTGGGTATTTTCCGCCCAGAATTTCAAAATTGGACTGCAGTATGAGATATTTTTTTGGTAACTGCAGTATGACAGTTTATGATTTTGAGACCTGCAGTATAAAAATAAATGATTTTTGATATCTGCAGTACGAAAATATTCAATTTTTTTTGAGACCAGCAGTATGAGAGATTGGATTTTTGATACCTGTGGTATAAAAATTATGAAAAATGGCAACTGCTCGAGCTCGGGCGGCACATACCTCACATATGGAAGTGCTGTCCCCGGGGAAATATACATCCATAATAACAATACATTGGAATGAAGAACAAGAATTCCCATTTAAACGATTAGTAAAGGAAAGAATAAGATGGACCATTTGAGCCTATCACCTGATGATAAATTATCACCTGATATTATCACTCATTTCATCCCTCTTTCCGCATACTGATGGATGAATGTCTTACTTTAGGTGAAACAAAAATTGGTGCGAAATACTGAATTATTATTTCCGCATACTGACGAATGTCTTTCAAGCTTCATGAAATAAGATTTTGCTTCAAATATCTTCATTGTATTGTCAAAAGATTAGCATTTTCTCTTTCAATGATATATAAAGCTGTAATACGTTTATCAACATTTATTTCATCCCAAAAGAGCTTCCAACATGTTTCATCTAGCTTTAAAATTTTCGAACATTCGTCAGTATGCGGAATTAAAAATTGAAGTTTTGACATTCGTTACTACACAAATGACATTCGTCACTACGCAAAAGAGGGACGATTTGCTTGTCTAATGCTGCAGTTTAACTACAAGTTTCACAAGAATATTGCATGTCATATAAAATGCATGAATTGTCTCTGTATTTGAAACATGTCTCTCTCACAGGAGTAACTGGACCGAGGAAAGGACAGGTTGAATTGCCCCCATTTTGTCATTAGTTGTTCTGCTCTTTAAAGTTTCAAACAGTCAGACCCGACCTGATATGTATCAGACCAGGTCGGATCAGATCTGTCCTCTTTATTTTCTTTATTCTGAAAACCTTAGTTGTTGTGGAAGTTGGTGCTGAATATCATATTAGCAATGGATGAAGCCCTTATTGTGTGGTTATTCTAATTAAAATAAAGTGGTTGCACTATTTGCTACAGTAAGTTTGTGGTCATGATTTGCTGGAACAAATTTTTAAGGAGAAGGACAAGTCATTTTACTTTTGTACATAGAAAACATGTCTCTGTTACATGAGTAACTAATTACAATTCAGCAGAAAACACTTTTGTGGTGTACCCCAAATGATCAATTCGGCTGCTTTGACCAAAGAACAGCTTCTAGTTTCAAAATGGATTTCTATTGTCAAAATGGACTGCAATAAAGCCTTCACATTACCATTATACTCCTATTTTGGTACTTAATACACTCTGTACCAAAAAAGCAAACAAAAATTGTTTTAGCTTTTTTGGTACAGAGTGTATTAAGTACCAAAATAGGAGTATAATGGTGATGTGAAGGCTTTATTGCAGTCCATTTTGACAATAGAAATCCATTTTGAAAATAGAAGCTTTTAAAGGTATACAGTGATATAGAATTATACATGAAAGGAAAGCAGAGCAACGCATATTTCTAATTAAATTTAGTCATGATATTCAGTCCCTTTTTTTTTTTTATTTGCTCTACAAATTGTATTTAAAGTAAACATTAAGTCTGATATAGTCCTTATTTTACTTTATAAAGAATTATAAAATAAACTGATCACCAAGAATATCAAGTTCATAACTTATTCCTATTTCAAGTTATTCACATTACAAGTTGACACATAGAAGCGGCCATATTGCTCAATTTCATATGAAAATCTGGCAAACATGACTGTATTTTATACCCAGCACATCAATGGAATGTAATGTATTTCTTTATAATTTTCAATTAAAAAAAATAATTTAAGTTTCAAAAAGGAGTGACAAGAACTTTTAAGTTTGTTTTGGTAATATCATGTTTACACAAATACAACCATCCACAAGGAAAACGATCTTTAATTAGCCAGAAAACTTTGAGATAGATTATAAAATGAATAACATTCCAACATCCAGCTGTGATGATGACACCATTGTATGCATGTTTTAAAATTAAAATGGCTGCTCTCTTCTCAGAAGAATGAATGTTTTAAATAATTACAAAAAATATGTAAGATTGCTTTCCGAGATGTGAAGCTTGTGAGATGTTTTTTGTTTGTTTGGTTGATGAGGGCTTAACGGCTCCATGACAACAAGGGTCAAATTGTGCCCGAGAGGTTAGATTATTCTAGAGGTAGGAAGGAGAGTAAACAGGGGGAGATTGAGAGAAACACAAGAACTAAAAGCCAGAAAGAAAGCTGGGGTCGAGAGGAGGTGCATGGGTGAAAACAAAAAGTAGAAAAGAAGGAAGGGGGAAGAGGTGAACTAAATATGGTTGTAGAGGAAAGCAAAATGAAGGAAGGAGACAATTTTATCCGGAGGATTTTTCTGAAAGAACTTGGCAATTGAGTTGTGGGGAGTGAGGGAAGCTCTGGGAATTTTGTACAGGGGGCAAGCAAGGAGAATGTGATGGACTGTGAGGGTGCAATGGCAATTGTTGCAGAGGGGTTGGGGGGGGGGGAGAGGGGAGTCAATAAGGTGAAAGTGAGTGAGGTGGGTGTGACCTATTCTAAGACGAGTAATATGTTTTTTTATTTCCATCATCTGCAGTTAGGATTATCTCACGACTTTTGTCTCCTTTTAAACGCAAAAATTAAACGTAATACTGTTTTTGAATGTTCTTTTTTATTTACCCGTTTTCTGAAAACGCTCACTTCAGAAATGTTAAGCATATATAACAAATATGATGTGTACATTGCAAAAGGGGTGGCAATATTGAAACAGACCAAATCTTTACAATGACCTACACATGTTCTTACTTCTGTATACTCCTGCAAAATGTTATTTCTGTAAATATATAAATAAGATTCAACATATTTTCAATTAAGACATATTCATATGTAACCTGCATGTTCTGTTGGGATCAAAATTTTGTCTCACAAAAAAACAAAAATGTGATGTCAAATTTCAGCTGCCTTTAAAATCCAACAAAGCAAGCATTGTTTCCAAAGAACTATCACTACAAGTTTATGTGCAGGGTCATAGTAGACCCCCTTCCCCCCCCATCTCCCTCCTCCCACCCCAAAATTAAACTAATTTTTCACCAATTGAACACTTTGTGGTTCAATGCTCTCTTCGTATGTCAGTGGGGAACATCAGTACTGCATGGAGGTGGAATCCACTGCTGAAGACTGGAGCAAGGGGAGGCTTGTACAACTCAGTGATGGTCATGCTTACATAAATATGTTAAGTAATAAAGAGGCTATTTATTATGTAAAACAAGAGATTCAGCAAGTGGTAAAATTGAAAGAAAAGAGCTTCATGAAATTCAGTGGTAAGCAGTTCAGGCAGGTTTACCTTGTGTTCGATAAATCATGTCCGGCTGACCGGGACAACAAAAACTCTTATCTGGGCCACCATGACACTTACTTGACCTGCCTGGATAGACAACTTGGTTTTCACTCAAATTTCCATGTATATAGGTTTCACAGGCAACCTTACTTACTTTCAGGGCAACCACAGATTCAGAAACTTCTACCCGGTGGGCAAGTTGTATTTTGGTTAATTTGTCGATCCCTGCCTTATATATATATTTATTATTTTATTTTTATTGACTGAAAGTTATTTCTTTCAAAAAAAATTCAAGTAGTAATTATGGTTCCTTTATTAGATTCTGTTTCAGTACTTTCCAGACATAACCCATGGTTGCAATAATCCACAACATCTCAGGAAAAAATGCAACAAAATACATAAAGATACTTGAGGAATGAGACAATGCTTTGTCATGGCTAGCCTGGTTTGAGTAACTTCACTTAATGAAATGGCATCCCATGTCCCACATCACTCAAGGCATCCCACCCCATCCCATCCCTTGTCCCACATGGCATTCCACCATATCTCCCACATAGCATCCCGTACCATGTCCCACATGACATTTCATCCCATCCCTTGCCCCATATGGCATTCCACCATGTCCCATCCCATCCTATGACCTACATGGCATCCCACCCTATGTCCCACATGGATCCCATCCCATGTGCCAAATGACATCCCAACCCATGTCCCACATGACATATCACCCTATACCTTGTCCCACAAGGCATTCCACCATATCTCCCACATGGCATTTCACCATAAAGATGTCTCACATGGCATTCCACCATGTCCCCACATGGCATTCCACCATGTCCCACATGGCATACCACCCCATGACCCACATGGCATCCCACCCTATGTACCACATGGATCCCATCCTACATTAATCCATCCATATGTCCAACATGGCATCCTCCCTGTGTCCCACATGCATCTCTCCCTATGACCCCCATGGCATCCCACCATATGTCCTGCATCAGTGGCTTCCCACCCGATGTCCTACATTGGATCCTACCATATGTTCCACATGGTATCCCTCCCAATGTCATTCTACTTTATGTCCCACATGGCATCACATCCCATGTCCCACATGGCCTCCTACCCCATGTCCCACATAGCCTCCTACCCTATGTCACACATGGCATCCCAACCTATGTCACACTCTGTGTTACTCTTGGCGTCCCACCCCATGTCCCACATGGCATACCACCCTATGTCCCACATGGCATCCCACCCCATGTCCCATATAGCATCCAACCCCATGTCCCACATGGCATCCCATGTCCCACACGACATCCCATCCCAAGGCATTCCACCCAATGTCCCGCATGGCATTCCATCATATATCCTACATAGTATTCCACCCCGTTCCACAAGGCATCCCAACCCATGTCCCACATGGCATCCCACCCCATGTCCCACATGGCATCCCATGTCCCACACGACATCCCATCCCAAGGCATTCCACCCAATGTCCCGCATGGCATTCCATCATATATCCTACATAGTATTCCACCCCGTTCCACAAGGCATCCCAACCCATGTCCCACATGGCATCCCACCCCATCATGTCCCACATGGCATCCCACATGGCATCCCACCCCATGTCCCATCATCCCACCCCATGTCCCACATGGCATCCCACCCCATGTCCCACATGGCATCCCACCCCATGTCCCACATGGCATCCCACCCCATGTCCCACATGACATCACATAGGCTCCATAGGAAGTCTCATCCTAGCTATCAGACCCTGATTGAGCATACTATGTATGAAAGTGTCAGTTCATGAAATAACTTATATGCAAATGAGTTGTTTAATAAGAAAAAAAGGCGGAGTCAAATAATTATGCCTCATATAGCCCTTGGTGTATACCACATGGTATATATTATATCATATGTCCCGCATGGCCCCATCCAGGTCCCGCATGGCCCCATCCATGTTCCACATGGCCCCATCCATGTCCCACATGGCATTCCTCCCTATGTCCATATGCAATCACATCCTGTCACCCTCCCTGACTGAGCATACTAAATAAAAAAGTCAGGTCAGTTCATATACTATAGCAACTTTATGCAAATGCCACAATAATAAAGGCGGAGTTTAATAATCATGCCTGATACAACCCTTGGTGCCCAAATATTTTGAAGAATTTTAAAATCTCCGTTGCTACGAGAGAGACGCTTAGGGATCTCTGAAGAATATTGAAAATTATATCATTTTGCAGTTATCTTCTAAGGAAATATCAAATGTTTTGTAGACTTTTGAAGGAAACTAGTCTTCAATCTGTCTTAAGTGTCTCTAAAGAAACTAAGATTTTGTAAGGAAATTCTAACCTTACATAAGGATATCTGAGGAAACTTCTGAGGAATTCTCAAAAAACTTTAACATTTCTGAGGAAATCTCAGGAAAAATAGCGGCCGGCCGGACAGCCTAATGGACAAAATCGCCATTACATAGGTTCGCATTATGCTTCGCATGCTCACCAAAAATGAGAGCTTATTTATAAATATTTAATGATAAAGAGCCCCCTCCAATAATAGCTAATATTAGGATACGTTGGTCTTAGAATTAGAATGAATACCACAAAATTTCTTTAAAATAGTGTGCATGTTAAAAGCAAAGAATTACAGACAAATCTTGACAAAATAATGCAACATAAGATTCCTAAGTTTGAAATAAATATATCAAGAGTAGAATGTTTTTACAAATCAAAGTATTTGGTGCTTAACCAATCTTGCGCTCTATATAAAGAGCACTATATGTACATCATTTAACACGCCACTAGCAATGGTGAATCCTTTTCAAACTTTGGACAAACGTTCCATAGGGATCGCTGTTTTGAGTTCATTGTCCACCTCTAATTCATAGTTACTGTCTGTCTTATGCTGTAGGGTGATTATGCAGCCTATCACTCTTGCAACCTTCTGGAGAATGACTCTGGCACACCCCTAGGGTCTCCCAAGGATCTGTTAAGGCTTTTCCCCAGTCTCTTGTGCACTTTAAGCGACTGGAAAATATACCCTGTAGATTTTTGGGCAATAAGTCACTGATAACTGTCAAAATGATTTCAAGAAGGATTAAGGGAATAATTTAGTGGTCAAGCAAGTCCATCTTATATAAAAGAAGATTTAAAAAAAAAAAAAAAAAATGGTGAATAAAGCATTCAAAAATCTTATTCAGTTAAGGAGATATTTTGAGTTTGGTATCATTTGTGTAGAAACGACTGAATTCAGACTAGTTGTGATGGCATAGCCTCAGATTCCTCAAAGCCTTTATGTATTTTATCATATTTTGTCCTGCGATTTTGTGCCTTTAAAACCATGAGATATGTCAAACAAGTAGTAAAACTGAATCTAGGAAGGGTATTTATAACATACCACCTGAAGAAAGTTTGAAGAATATTGAAAAATTAATCAAACTTTCTTTAAAACACATAAAGACTTTAAGGAATCTGAAGCTGTGACATCACAACTAGTCTGATTTCAGTCGTTTCAACAAAAATAATACCAAACTTTAAATTTAAATATCTCCTTAGCGGAATAAGATTTTGCAACGCTTTCTTCACTGAACTAATCCTTTAAATGTAATCATCCTCCGCAAATACACACAAGTTTTGAGAGCGGATTTTAGAGTTATGAATATACTTCTGATAAATGTTCATATGTGATACTCGGGCTGGCATAATATGGGTAAATGAGATATCGATTATCATGGACGAAAGTATTGTGTTATATCACTATACCGTTAATCTACAGTATGGTCAGTTTTTTCAGCATGCAGATTTCATTTATCTTATTAAACCTACTGTACGAGATATAGAAAGTAAGCATAAAAGAATCAGATATGCTGCAAATATTCTGTTAAAATCATTTGAAATATCTCAGAAATTCTGTTTCACAAATGTTTGCGTTATTATGCAATTAACATGTGAAAATGGCATATTTTGGGTATCATGGTAAAAATAATATCAGGATAATTGACATATCAGACAGCCCTACGCGATACCTGCAAAATGCTACAAACACTCCAAAAGAGGGCATGTCCAGTGAATCATAGTCACCTCTAATATTACTGATGCATTGGTTCAGGGGTCGAATTCCCAGTCTTCTGCTATTCTGAGAAGTGCTTTTTATGCAGGAACAGTGAATTTTTAAAAAATCACTGTTCCGATGAAACAAGAGTTCTTTTTACAAGAATGTGGCATGATTGATCAATAATTCGATTGCTGCTCAAAAGCAAATGCGCGTTGTCAAACAAGTTTTAGTAAGAGTAACCTTTTCCCTACCTTGCCTGCAATTGTCAACCACAAGTAATCATAAATACATAGATGCAAGGCTGAGTGAGTGCATGCGACTGTATGCAACCGGATGCTACATCATGTAAATACTAATAACTGACATAACGTTACGCGTTTCTAAATTCAACATATTATCAAGCAAAAAAGTTACTTAAATAAAAGTAGTTGCAAATTAAGCCCATTCTGAAGAAAGAAATTTGTCTCATTATCGGCAAAAAGTTGAACCAGTGAAATCTGATCCAGGACAGTATGGAACAGAAGCAAAAAGCTGAATTTGGACCCCCGTGGTTCCATATGCAGTAACAACTTGTTCAAATACTTTGTTTCATTCCATGTCTGCTTTGAAAGAATGTATACATACAGAACATGATTGTTGAAACAAGAAGATGGTTTTGTTAGTGCCTTTTTTGGCTTCTTTTTAAAATACTTTAACCCTAAACCTACCAGCGCCTTTTTTTAAATGCGCTCGGGAGGCGGAGCCAAAGATAGGGAACTCAAAACGGCGATAATATCGCTGCGTGGTAGAGTAAGGGCTTTTTATTGAAGGGTCCTCTGTCTTCCAAGCAGCAGGGTCGCGCTCGTTCTGCTTCAGTGACCCGCCCACCGGGATTATGCTGCATATATTTTCGATTTGGCACATTTGTCGCGGGTTGATTAACCCTTACTCTACTAGCACTTTTTTGAAAATGCGCTCGGGAGACGGAGTCAAAGATGGGGATCCCAAAAGCATGATAATATCGCCGCGTGGTAGAGTAAGGATTAAATGCCAGTGTGACCTAAACTTTGTATACATATTAGCTGTATTAGATAAAGAACTTTCTCATGGTGAATGTTTGGTGCAAAATGTATGTATACCTAAAATTTATACAGAATTCTTCATTATTCCAAACATGAAGGCAAGTGCTAGCACACAATAAAACTTAACTCCTTGGACATTAGGAGGGTACTTCATGAGCAGGGAAACTGTTTATATTGAATAACCTAAATAATTGAATGACTAGATGTACCAATGCTGAAGTACTGTAGGTCTGACTACTGTATTGTGGTGACAACCAAATCCATTAAAAAATGCATGAACACATATACTGTAAGTCAATCTCTTAACTTTGCCCAGTGTCCCTCCATGTTATGTCAATCAATGTTCATAATAAGAATTGCTTTCAATTTTCCAATTGATGTCCCAGCACGACCCATTCTTTTCCAACTATTCATGAGAAAAAACAACTGACATACACTGGACAGCCTGGAGCTCATTACATATTCATGTATTCAGATAGGTGGCCTTTTCAGAAAGTTGCATGTTGATATTCTTGTTCTTTATAACTACTGTACATAGGGCTCAAAATTAATAAAGGGTTTATGAATAACGCGCTATGCTTTCGGTACAGGATAATGCATAGAAGCCGGGCACATATTGAGTGATGCACAGGGTGGGGCCTGAGTGCATCCAGCAATATGTGTGCAACCGGCTTCTATGCATTATCATGTATTGAACGTATGGCGTGTTATTCATTAACTCTATTCATATATATATTGACTAATTTTTATTTAAAATTTGCCCCCAAAAAATCCGGAAATACATTGAAAAAAATACACAAAATGATACTTTTGGAGTAATTTTGTAACATCATGACAATATGAACAGGCGTACAATTTTTGCGCGTTTTTTAAAAATATGCTCATTGTACACCGCGCTAGAAATATGGAAATTTTAGACGCGCTGCCAAAACAATAGTGCATGCATGATTAATTGCCCTCATGCATTCAGCACAGGATAATGCATGATCATTCGCAATACATTATATATACTAGGTAAGTATAAACATTGGTTTGTCACTAGCCCAACTGGCTTTCTCACCTCATATTTTACTGTCCCCACTGAACTTTCTGCAAGCTTTTTTCTTCACTACAGGCTGACATACTTAAATAGTTTTGATTATAGGACTAGCCAGATGGGCAAATTTTGATCAGATCTTGTGTTCACATCGGTACCCACGGTTGCTACCTGTAATGCTGAAACAACATTTTACTTTCTTTTTCTTCTCTATTTTTTCACAAAAAGAGACAAATTAAAGAATTGCTAGAAGGCCTACTCCTGGTCCCCTGTTTCATATAGATAGAATGTACAAGCTATCACTTCACAATCTTTGAGGATTTCAAAATTCCATGCTTCGAAGAGAAACCATTTGGCTTTCAATGACATACAACATGACATTTAACATTTGTGAAACAAACCCGCAGGGTTGAAAAAATACTTGCCTGCTCGCCATGGGAGAGAAAAAAAAAAATTACGCCGAGTAGAAATATTATATTATACTGTGGTACTCGCCACATTTGATAAAGCCTTGCCAAATTTGCTGAGTTACTTTTTTTGTATTTTTCTAACCCTGCAAACCCATTATTTGGCAAGTGATTTTTGTATTTTTCCAATCCTGCAAACCCATTTTTCAATGCAACACACCTCCACATATCTTGTGATTTTCAATCAATCCACACACTTTTTCTCTCTATCAATAAATATATAAGTTATTTCGACATTTGGTTAGTGTACAAAGCATCATGAAGTAAAAGGATAATACTGGCACTACATTTCCTCAAAAACTCCACAGATTAAGTGGAAATCCTTCCTTGACAAATCCATTCTGTCCTCCAAACTACACTGATTAGAGGAACTACATCCTCGACTTCCTCAATAAAATCTTTTGTCCTCCAAAACTACACTGATTAGAGGAACTACATCCTCAACTTCCTCAATAAAATCCTTTCTGTCCTCAAAACTACACTGATTAGAGGAACTACATCCTCAACTTCCTCAATAAAATCCTTTCTGTCCTCAAAACTACACTGATTAGAGGAACTACATTCTCAATATAATCCTTTCTGTCCTCAAAACTACAGATTAGAGAAACTACATCCCGACTTCCTCAATAAAATCCTTTCTGTCCTCAAAACTACACTGATTGGAGGAACTACATCCTCGACTTCCTCAATAAAATCCCTTCTGTCCTCACTTCCTCTTTGTTCCTTGATAAAAATCTCTGGCATCCTTTGCATAATCATTCAAGTTTCAATATTTCAACATGTATGCTTTTCTGGAGCAATCACATTTCATAGTTTCATCCAACATTTCTACCTCCAACCTCACACTGACAGAAATGCAACTTCCTGGAGGGTAGTGAGTTCATGCAATAATATGTAACATACAGATCCTATATAATAAAATTAAAAAAACGCAGTTCAATCTTCAGAACTGTTCTTCAGAAGTGAACCAGTTCTTTCTGCCATATTCTGTCATACTGCAATGTTGTAATAAGAGAAATCTTCATGTACGACCAGGACCTTAACAAGAGGCAGAGCACAGAATATCATCTGCAAATCCTTATTTTCCTATTTGAAGGCATTTTGGTGGCTGCTCTAGACTTTACGATGAATGCAATTTCACCCATGCAACAAATTCATCTAAAAGGACCGGCCCTGTAAATAAAAAAAGCAAAATCAGTCATTTTAAAGAAAATATCATAACGAAACGACTAATTCCATTAAAGTCACGTCACGTCAGATATTTTTTGGAAGTATTCATGCCTGCAATGCACAAAATATGTGTACCATTGAATGCAAGCCTGATATGATACAATCAGGACAATTCTTCTGGCTATTAAACTAATTTCAGAAACCCACCCCTTAAAAGGATTAAAGGATTAGTTCAGTGGTCAACGTGTCCATCTTATATAAAAGAGGACTTAACAAGAAACAAAATGGTAAAGAAAGCATTCAAATCTTATTCCGTTAAAGATTAGTTCAGTGGTCAATCAAGCATGTCCATGGTATATGAAAGAGGACAAAGAAACAAACTACCGGGTGGACAATATACCAGTATATCGGCAGTAAAATACCGAAATACTGGTATGCAAATGAGCTTTTAAATATAAAAATGTTTTGTTCAATTTATATATGCAGATGTACCAAAATATGTTGAATTTATTGTTAAATATCAATGTAGTATTTCTGCAATATTTTAAAGCAGGAAATTGGGAATAGCAGGGATTTGGGTTCATTCACACAGTACAGTACCTATGCGAGCAGTTTGACAATTGTGCCACTAATTTTAACGCCGGTAAAGTGCCGAAAAAAAAAAAAAATCTCCACAAAAAAGGAAAGTATTACGAATAAGAAGAAGGGGAAGGGTAGGAGCGGGGTAGAGGGGGGTTCTTTGCAAAGATCTCCCCATTTGCAGGTTTTACCACTGAATATGAGGTTGGGGAATTTGTTATATTGTGAAAACATATTTGGTATATTCCCAGCCCCCTTCCCATTTTCATGAGTTGTTTGCTGGAATGGTGACTAAGGCAATGCTTCCATCATCCCTCTCCCGTGCTCAGTAAATTTCCTCATATTTTTCACTTCACAAAATGCTAGATGTCCACTCCCCCTGCCTGTTTAACGGTTTTGATGATGTTGTCTTTTTTTTTTATTGTATGGCTTTTTACATAAAAGTGTCATGCAGTTTGTCTTTGAACAACTTAGCGCTTGCATGGCCGAGTAGTTTGAGGAAACCTGGCACCAGGTTATGAAACCACCCAGAAATAACATGTGAAGGTGGATGCGGGCGGCATATCATGAGAGGAGATATTTCGTTGTTTTTCTGACACAGTTCTAATAATTTTGCGCTAAAAAGCAGGAATTTCACATGATGGAAACGATGTCCCGTGCAATGTGTGGTAATAATTTGCTATTATACAATAGTTTGGCGGCCATTAACTGGGGAGACAGCTCCCTGCTGGGAATGAATGTACCACTCACTGGTTTATGGAAGTTTTTTCGTTCTTTGTTATTTGCAAAGTTGGAAAATGGAAGTAGAACTTACGTTTTCAAAACAAGGAAATAACGATTGTTTGCAGTTTTACAGCTTTTATATATGTTTGTTTTCTTTTATTTTCTATGATGAAAAAGTTCTGAACAAAAATTTGTTTATCTTTGGAAACAATTTTCAAGTTTTAAACAATGTTTTGGACCAGAACTTAATATCGGAATAATATCTGAGATCCGAGTAACTTGATGTTGTTAATTTCGTTCTGTATTCTCCCATACTTTTTCAAGTGCGCTTTGTACATATTTTCCTGTCATTTAAAGTCCTAACAAGTTGCTGATCGCTGCAATAAACATTGCGCAGCTTTTTCTGTCTCGTTTAAGGAATTGGGTCTTTTAAACTTAAAAAAATAAATTTGCTAACCTTTTACTTGACATGCTTTTGAATCAAAAAATTAATTAAGGAAATCACTCAATTTCAGGCTGTGTTATTTATATTATCGGTATTTCGGTATCACTAAAATGTTCAAGTACCGAAAAATATTGAAATACCTGTATACCGCCCAAGCTTAGTACCAGCACTGCTAGGGAGTTAACCTGTGATGAACTGTCATCCTATAAAGGGGGAGCCATGTGCACTGATCTGCTTACGCCACTAAAACCGGGGATAAGCATGGACCTTCATAGTTCTAGTACGGATTAAACTTGAACTATTTAAAAGAATCAAAAAGACAAAAAATGTTCTTACATGCTCCATCCTCATCGTAGTTGCTAAGGTTGGGATGGATGGCTCGGCTGAACTCGAGTATATTGCACCACTGATCTTTATTAAGGACTTTGTATCGAGACTGTTCCAAGAATTGATGGAATGAGTTGAAGATGGACCACCTCTTACCAAGCAGCAGTGTCAGCATGGCTTTGGCAGTGTCTATATCCAAACTTCTCTGATCTTTATCCTAAGAAGAAAAAAAGAGTTTTCACCTGGGCACAACTCAATAAGTTAAGGTCCAAATTTGATACAAGGGGTATCCTTTTAAAGGTAAAATAAAGTAAAATGGATTATATGCACTTATTACAAGCTAAGCTAAAGCTAAATCCATTCGAGCCATGAGGCTCATAGAGCTGGTGCTTATCTCCTCTCCGGTTTTAATGGCGCAAGCGGATGAGAGTACATGATTCCCCTGGATGGGATGCCAGTCCATTGCAGTTTGACTCCCCAGCAGTGCTGGTCCTCATTTTACAGCTGAGTGGACTAAAGCAAGTAGTTACAAAGTGTCTTGCTTAAGGACGCAATGCAGCGCTCACAACGTGAATCGAACCTGGTACCTTTCAAATTTGAGCATTACTCCTTAACTACTAAATCTCAGAAAAAAAGTTGTTTCCATTGACTACAGTTATGAGAAAACCACCGGCTGATTCAAGTTGTACTGTTCTTCACATACTTTGCACAATAAATTGCTAAAATATGCTTGAAATGGCTTTTTCAAATGCTTGCTTAAAAGAACAAAGAAGAAAACATCTTAGCTTTATAATCAATTTATGGATAAGATATCAAGAAATTCAAAAATAAAAATCTGGCCCCAAAATAATGTGTTCCACAAGGCAATTGCCAAGGACAAAACGTCATTTAATTATAAACACTTTTATCTCAGTTCTGATGGCACATTCTGAAAGTCTATTGTATAACCTTTATAACGGCACCCCTTGCGTGAAGTTTTGGATCTTCATTTTTTTTTGTTTTATTTCACTTTAAAAATCATTGCCAATGCCCTTTTTCACAATTTTCTGCCATTTCTAATATTTGGCAAATTTTGAACCATTTGATTTTTAATAAATTTACAAAATAAATAACAAAAAAAACAAAAAACATGCACATCTAATGCTCATTATGAAGGTTTTCACATGCAACACAATAATACTGAACAAAAAGTTATATGTTTCAAACTCACTCTGGCAAAGTCGAAGGCATATCTGTAAATCTTTTTAAAGGTTGGTGGATCGTTCAGCAAGCCTCTGAGATACTCCAGCCGCGCTCGTAACTTGGGTATGTTGTCTGCTCTGTAAATCAAACAAAAATGATTTGTTTGGTAAAAGTATTTTTAGGTAAAATATGAAAAATTATAAACCCGAATGCACAGATACCTCTGCAGCCCATGCCAACTCCCCTGTTGAAATGAATTGGGGTTATGACTGTGCTGAAATGAATTGGGCTTATATATATATATATATACACACCAGCTTGATGTCTCCGTATGTCTTCAAAGCTTTTGCTGGCTGTTCCTTGAGCATCATCTCAGAGAGGAGATTGTGCCTTCTCCAATGCTGCTTCCAATTTAGGTAACAGTGTCACTTTTGGTGTTAAGAGTGCTTGTTTCCTTTAAGAAACTTCTCAAAACTCACTTGTACACCTTTAGCTATATTTTATTGTATTTACTGCACTTTGTAACCATTGTTAAGACAAAAGGTGCAGCTTATAAATGCCAAAATGTATGTATGTATGTATGAATGTATGTAAATGAATTGGGCGTATGACTGTGTTGTAATGAATTGGATTTATGGCTGCGTTGAAATGAATAGGGCTCATGAATTAGAATTGTGGAGATCACATCCTACGAGTATCTTACATTAATGGGTCTTCATAATATCAGGTCAATATTGTGTAATAATTTGAACCCCTACTTGGCATAGCACTTCTATTCCTCAATGACTTACTGTAATTGAGACATCCCATGGAACCACTCCTCCTTTGTGAAGAAACCCATCTGTTTAGCCCCTAACTTCCATGCAAGCACCAGCATGACTATATTCTCGGGCTCCACCCCGATATCTTCGCAAAATTGTTCCATTCCCTCGGGACCTATCGAATCTTCACCGGACCTGACATACTCATAAAACCAGATACTGCACCGCTTCTCTGAGAATGTTTGGTTGGATGAGTTGTTGCTAAGGAAGTTGTTCTGATGGTGTGGATAAAGAACTGATGGCTGGAATTGTTTCAAGCTGAAAGGTAAGTACACAGAGTTGGAATTAATTATAAAATTTCCCACGGTTCTGAACAAAGGTGTCAAAAATCTTCCCACAAAAAATCGTAATAACATTATAATATTGTAGTAAATACATCTTATATGCTGCCCTCTTTCTCAATTTAATGTACTATTTATCGCACAATTACATGGGGGAGGTTTTTAGAGCATATAATTACCATATATACTGATGCTCACTCACAAAATCTTTTATTTTTTGTAGGTTTGTTTGTTTGTTTGTTGATGTTTAACGGCATTGCAACAGTCAGGAGTCAAATGTGCCAATAGGGTGTTAAAATTTATGGTGCAAGAATTAGGACAGAGAAGGTTGAGAGAAGGAGAGGGGGTAGGAACGAAAGAAATAATATAACAATATTTTTGATCATCATCATCGATATCTGATGTACTTCTATTGTAACGGCTAACGTTGCACGGTCGGTACTGGTAAAAATGAGAACCATTAATACCGACGTAAATGGTACCGGTAATACCCAAGTACCAGTATTTTTACAAGTGGCAACCCAAAAGTGGCAAATATGAAATATAACTTACAGTACCATGGGATTGTACACCAAAAGATATTCCCACATTACAAGGGACTTTCGTTTTAAACATTTAAACATAAATATACACCTGATCTCTAAGTTAATAAGATCAAACTAATCGCCCGATTACACCTCCAGAATCTCTGACATTCTGTTTGTTAACACAAAGTGTATTCAACTCTAAATCTACACACTTTTTTTTCATTTCAGACACATCCATTGTTACAGAGGGTAAATAAATTTTTCAACACTAATCACATCCGTATATCAACAGAATTTACCCCATTGTAAATAATATACAAGTCTTGCAGTGACTTGCGCATGTGCTTAATTGGCCAAACGTTTTCTATATTTGACCATCAGTATTTTCCAAATGAGCAAGAACAACACAGTGTAGGCCTACTCTTGCAAAACTTTCAGAAAAGTTACAGGGCAAAATGAAAATCAAAAATACTAATTGATCTCTCAACATTATTTTCCAAGTTCTTAGTCTGGTAATGTCTTTTAGGGCTTCTAATATTAAGTATAATAATCATCAATATTGAAATACCCAAGGGCCGAAAACCTCGGTGATTCTGTTTACAACTGACTTGGGACTGTTTTGTACACAAATCAACACTAACTGTACTGTACATATTGCAGCTTGTACACTCGAGTAGCAATGGGTTACGCAAAGTCCATGAAACATTTTTTGAAAACTCACCTTAAATGAGGTTAAAACCATAAACAAATTAGATAAAATACTGAAATTCCACATCCAAATAGTAAAGCAACTACCAGATATAAAATTTTCAAGCCTTGTAACTTTTAAAGAGCTTTAAAATGGCGTTGGGAGCACATTTTATTTTGCCGTAACGTTGCGCAATACTGGTCTATGGGCCAGGGTTGGTATATTAGTTGGCATATTAGTTGGTATATTGGAATTCAAGTTGATTACAGTTTGGCTTTGATACTGTAGCTTAATTTTGCTTTTTTTTCTCGAACTGATGATCTTGCCATACACAGTTCTTTGTTCAAGTTTTGTTTGGAAAAAAATAGTTGCTAATTGCAAGGAGAATTTTCATTATGTGACTTGCAGATTAATATTTTTAAGATGTAAATGTGACATGATTGGGGAAGGGGATTATTTTCTTTCTTTTAACCTGCCCTTTCGTGTTAAAAGGAAAAATTGACCCTCAAAATGTTCAACACTGTTGTGAATTTGCAACATTTATTCATTGACTGAAGCGATTCTCAGACGAAAGTGAATGCAATTTAAATATATTCTTTTCAAATTTTCTTGTTAGTACTAAAAATACAGGCATATTTCATGACAGTTGGGACTAGAAAGTTTGCACAAAAGTTATAATCGGTACTTTTATGCTCAGTACTAGCTTACTGTACTTCATGTATATTTGCATATTCGCAAAACTAGTAGTGCACCATAACTAGGCCAGCTGTTATTAAAAGTTTGAGGAATAGTGGGAATTTTTACGAACTTAGCAAGTTTTGCAACCATGTCTTCCTATAAATACAATGTTCTTTTGAAATTTTTAGGTGATGTACCATGTTCAAATACATATTTCTAAAAAATAATATTTTTGCTGATTTTTAAGTGATTTAAAGGTATCTTTAAAGAGGGCCAGCCATGGAAAAAAAAAATTGCTGAAAAGTTGCCTAGTGGTTTTTATTACCCTCAAATTCAAATATCCAACTTAAAAATCACGAAAAATGATCGTTTACAGACAAAAAAATGTGTTTGAAATTGCCGGTTTTCATCAACGCCAAAAAAATAAATAATAATCCGTAGTAGCGTCACGCTTGATGATGACGTAGGGTTAGGCACCCATTTGCAACTTTCATTGAATAGACTGTGGCTAAATATTATTACTAGCTGATTGTATTGAGTTAGTGTGTAAACTGTACTGACACAGTGATTCTGATTATGCGATACTGTTGATACTGTGATAGTGATATGCTAGCTTTTGAAGAAATATCAAGAAAATGCCGTTTAGTTGTGTCGTTGGTGGATGCAGCAATAAAAATGTAAAAGGTGTTTGATGCACAGATTTCCACAAGGCGCTAAACAACGGCGTTTGTGGATTAGATTTGTGCAAACTACCGGAAGGACTTTAGCTAACGACGTTACACAGTCGAGTGTTATTTGCAGAGACCATTTTGCAGAAGAATGTTTCCCCTTAGACCAGCGTTTAAAAATGTTGTTTGTTCTGAGCACAAAATTATTTGTGCTACCTGGATCGGTACCAACTATAAAGAAAGGGAAAAGTGACGATGCCACCTCAGAAATGATGGGTGAAGCTACACTAGTTACAAATAATACTAGGCCGGATGAGAAGACCAGCGTTGGGCCTGGTCCAACCGCCGCCGCCACCGCCGCCGCCACCAGTTCAAGTACAACTAGGCCTAGTACCACCACCACCAGTTCAAGTACAACTAGGCCTAGTACCACCACCACAAGTTCAAGTACAACTAGGCCTAGTTCAAGTAGTACTGTCAGCTCAACAAGGCCAGCAAAGAAGGTTCAAGGAAAAAGGTTAGTTTTGTAGGTTACCTAACGTTAAAGTTGTTAAGTTTTTTTTTAAGAATATAGGCCCCCTACTTGAACCCTAGACCTTCCATTTCATGTCATATTTTATTTTTGGTCCAATTTGGTGAAATTTTAACTACATATAAGTTGATACAACAAGGAAGAAATCCTAAAGTCCATAGATGTACATGTATTACCCCCCCCCCTCCATTTGTGTTCTAATCTTCTACTTAAACCCCCTCCCTCGCCCCCAGTCTACTCCGTTTGCCAAGTGTAATTTCAAGCCTCTCGTTAGTCTTACCGGCCTTACACTCCGTTAACTGCAATGTACACATGCAGTACAGACTTTTAAATCGCCGCTGGGTCACCGTTTGCTGCACCGAACTGGGAGCGGCGTTTCGGCAACTTTTTTCATGGTTCTGATTAAATTAACACCTTGAATTATGCTGAAATTAACTTATGGTTCTATGTCGTAACTCGAAGGTATTTGTTTGCAATTGGGTAAAATTTCATCCGAAATCTACCTCAATATTGAGCCTCTTATTTTCCAGGTCTAATAAGCACTACTTCAACAACTATGTGCGCGACTGTAAAAGCCTCCAACAATAAAGTCGAGCCCATAAGATGTGATCAATAACTACCCCCCCCCTTTCAAAAAAAAAAAAAAAATTGTACTTGTCTGCAGCTTAAATTTCTCATTGGCACTGTCATAGCCAGAAGGGGACAAGTTACAACGCCTGTTCCATCAGTACTAGTACATGTTTACAGTTGATATTGTAACTTGGTTGATGTTGGCACACGGTTGCAAGTGGTACAGCCAATGGCCATTTTCTTTTTGTTTCTCATATTTCATGTCAGTAACAGGTGTGAAGAGCACCCCACTCAGTATGCACTACTTGCGATATGAGTTCAAAGGCCTATGCTGTATTTTTTATCATATACTCGGTTAGATGCTAATACCTGAGGTTATATTAAAGATTTTTTTCTTTTCTTTCTTTGACCTTAGATGGGTGGAAGAAATCACAGAAGCATATGAAAAACAAATGACAGAATCCAGGGAGATGTGCTTGTGGCAACCACAGAAGATATGGAACTTCTTCAATAACTTATTCTTGCAAGTACTTGAATACTGACAGTACTCAATGCGGTAAACAAATGGGTGCCTAACCCTCGTCATCATCAAGGTATTTTTCATTTTTTTTCCTCTGTGCGATAATTTTTAGTAATTTTTAAGTAGTATGGTAATAAAAACCCATAGGCATACTTTTTTTTTCCATAGCAGGCCCTCTTTAATAACTTATTCTTGCAAACGGTACTGACCTCAGGGTATTTTTCATTTTCCATACTGGCACCGTATACCTTAGTACCGGTATACCGTCGGCGTTAGTAACAGCCCTAATATTTTGCAAGTTTAACATTCGAGTGAACTATGAGAGAAGTCCACAGATAATGAAGAAAACAAAAGGATTTAAAGATGGACAAATTGAACTATCAACTATTATTAAACAGTCCTCATATCATCATGCAACAACTTCTCTAATGTCTGGAATTTCCCTCTCAACCACTGCAATGACAAACATTTACAGTCTGAAAGTAAAGGACATGACTTACATGTAATACATACTAGAATTTTAGCACTCTGTAGAGTGCATACCTCCGCCCACTTGATAATTCCAATCTGCCTCAAATTTAACAATGTTCACTAACATCCCAATACAATCGATCTCAGACATCCTGAAACCCACTCCCCCAGTCTCTTCCTCAGTTTTAATCAGTATTTGCCATTTCCATTATATACACTTCAGGGTTATCTACCTTCATTACCTCCTGTTATCTACCTTCATTACCTCCACCAACGAAGTTGGATGGAGGTTGTTTTTGCCTGTTTGTCTGTGTGCCATCAAGATATCTCAAGAACTGATGATTGGATTTAGATTAAATTTGGCGTGTGGTTTTGTTACTGCTCAAAGAAGAGTAGTGATTAAAATTTAAGACATATTGAAACAGAAGAAGGGCTTAAAAGGGTTAGGTTGAGTTTGTCTGTCATAAGAATATCTTAAGAACTGATGATTGGATTTGGATTAAATTTGATGTGTGGTTTTGCTATTGCTAAAGGAACAAGTGATTTAAATTTGGACATATTGGTACTAGGAAAGGGCATAAATTGCGGGGTGGGGATGTTTAGGGTAAGGTTTGTCAAGAAATAGTTAAAAATTTTCAATGGAATGTGTGAACAATGAATTCATCCCATGAAAAGATATCCAAACAATCAATTTTCTGGACTCAAAGAAACTTAATTCAAGTCGTCCCTGGAGTCAAAGAAAATGAAACAATTGGTTTCTGCCATTAATGGAAAATGGAATGTCTTGAATGAAAGGAACTCAAACAATGAATGCTTAGCCTCAGGAATAAAACTGAGAACAATGATATGGCCTTAAAAGAAATCAAGTCAGCAGATTATCAGAATGCAAATGATGCATGTAGATCAAATTTTGGTAGTCTTGGATTTCTGAGGTAGATTGTATTGGGCATGGGGATCGAATGGACCTAAAATTATTCTAGACTGGAATTGCAACTGGGGCGGAGGTATGCGTTCTACAAATTGCTAAGATTCTAGTTGTTTTCAGTTTTATTCAGATTAAGCTTTCATTGTTTGAGTTATCTACCTTCATTGTTTTCAGTTTTATTCATGCTAAGCAATCATTGTTTAAGTTCTTTGCAGGCAAGTTTCATTCCATCCCTTGCCATTCATACCAAAAGCAATTGTTTTAATTTTCTTTGATACCCAACCACTAGATTTGAATTTTATTTAGAGTCCAGAAAATGGGTTGTTTGCAAATCCTTTCAGGGTATAAATTCATAGTTCAGTACATTCCATTGGAAAATTTGAACTACAAATCTTGACAGATCCCATCCAAAAACATCCCCACCCCTCCATTTGTGCCCTGTCCCTGTTTCAATATGTCTCAAATATTTTAATCACCTTTGCCTTAAGCAGCAAACACAACACACACACACACAATCTAATCAAAATCCAATCATCAATTCTTGAGATATCTTGATGGCAAAACAAATGCAGGTGAAAACTAATGTAGGTGACAAACATTAGCTCCGTCCAACTTCGTTGGCAGAAGTTTGTTTGTTTGATGAGGGTTTAACGGCACTACGACAATGAGGGCCAAATTATGCCTGAGAGATTAGATCATTCTAGAGGTAGGAAGGAAAAAAAACGGGGAGTTTGAGAGAAACATGAGAACTAAAGTCAAAAAGCTGGGAATAGAGAGAGGTGCATGGGTTGATAGAGCTGTGACCGTTTAGCGTGTACACGCTACACGGTCGCAAATCTTGTAAACGTTTACTAAATACTTCATTGCGAGTAATCGTTTTTCATACATCATAGTGTCTTGCCGTTGAAAATCAATATTCATGATTCAAATCACACACACATTCGGCTGACAAAATTCCAATCAATGACTTTTTACAAATTGTAAACCCGATTAGCATAATCCTTTTTAAATGTACGAATCACAAATGCGCAGTAATCACCAATGAATGGGGATATTATGCACTTTGATTTCGCCGAAATCTGAGTAATCTAACTTGTAAAATGCACCGCGAATGTGCAGCAATAAACAGTGAAAGTAACAATAGGTCTAACGTTAGGCCATAAGGCTTTAAATCCCACGCAATCAAGGCCCGTTTTATCGACTAAAAAACACTTGAATCGTGACAATCAGTCAAATAAATTTTGCAAGAAAGAAAAAATATTGCATAATAAACAAACAGAAAAAGGTTTCAACAGAGCTGAAATTCTGCATGCTTCGCAAAGATGGCGGCCATTTTTTCGAGAGGACTGATATTTCAGAACTTCCTGGTTGTGGTGGTGTAGTTTTGAAATGTTTTACGGCGAGGTATATCATAGGGGCCTAGTATGCAAGATTTTCACAGAACTTTGAAAGCCGTAGTGAATAGGATAAAAAAGTTACGCGATGTTGAGTTTAAATGACATTGAAAGGAAGTTATCTGTTCTTTCTAAACTGAATTTCCATGCATATTTTCCATAAAAATGATGATTTATACTGTAGAAATAAACTTTTTCGATTTGGAAAGCAAAACTCAGCGTCTATTTGGGCAATGCAGTCAGTACTTTTGCCACACTGATTGCGCGATTTGTTTTACTTCGTTTTGTACTTTTGGAGCAATTTTGGTGTATTTCCGAAAATTACGGTACTAAACTCGTGTACACGATACACGCTCGCTTTTTTGGCGTGTACACGTTTACTAAAATTGGGTGAAGAAAAAAAAAAAGTAGAGAGAGGGGGGTGGCAGAGGAGGACTAAATATGGTTGTAGAGGGAAGCATGATAAAGGAAGGAGATCATTTTATCCGGAGGGTTTTTCTGGAAGAACTTGGCAATTGAGTTGTGAGGAGTGAGGGAAGCTCTGGGAAGGTTGTACAGGGGGCAAGCAAGGAGAAGGTGATGGATTGTGAGGTGAAATGGCAATTGTTGCAGAGGAGTTGGGGGAGCCAATAAGGAGGTGGGAGTGAGTGAGGTGGGTGTGACCTATTCTAAGACGGGTAATATGAACGTTGTCGACACGAGAGAGGTTGTTGATGGTGGGTTTGATCGGAATGGTGGGCTGGATGACGTGGAGTTTGTTATCAATTTGGGAGTCCCGTGAGGTTTGCCAGTGGTCACGAACAAGGGAAGCGATAAGCGGTTTGATGTCAGAAGTAATGAGATTTGTAACTTACGTTTCTCGGGTCCTTTTATTTCTGTCAGCATCTTCCCCTGAAGATATTTTCCTCTTTCTCCTTGGTGGCATGTTAATGTAGGTAAAACTGTTTGGATTGAAAGGATCAAGCACGGTGTGGTCACTAACGATGCCCGTCTCATGTGTCAAGTGCTAAAAAAGATTTGAAAAAATATCGTTTTAAATTCAAACATTGTTGGCTATCTGTAATAGAATCCTAATTGACACAATCACAGGGGTAAAAAGAAATGCATAGGCTGCTTCTAATTGTTCCAGCTGTTAAACACTCATTTTTTTTTTCTCAACACGTCTCTAAATTTTTGCAGACAATAACTTGCTAGATGAATAATGGTGTATCCACTTGGTTGGTGCCATGTCATTTCCGGGAGAAAACTTTACTTACTGGAGTGAAAACAAAGCTTTGCGCATTATGGTGAACGGTAAGTCCGTATGTGTCTCCATGCGGTATGCAAAGTCGGACAAAATATTTACGATTGCAAATTGTTAACTAAACTCCATTTTCACTAATTATATGCTTCGTTACTTGGTTGTGCAATTAAGAATAACAATTAATTGAAGTTTATATCGATTTTTACGGATGATTAGACATTGTACGCTTTACTAGTACACTAGGCATGTTTAAGACACTGTGGTTGAAATTTGGGTCGGTCGCAGAAATTTCGAACTTACCAAAAATCAGTGATATATTTTTACTCAACAAAGTGACGCCACATATCCTGAACCGATCATCATACATTGTCTGAAAGGGAAATTTGTGCGATAAGTGGTTAAAATTCGGGCAGACCAAGCTACGTATTGCATATGATATGTAAACAACACAGCTGATCGCTTTGTTTTCACTCCAGCGGTGAAGAAAGCATTCAAAAATCTTATTTCATTAAGAAGTTATTTAGGTTGAACCTTTGGTATCATTGGTGTAAAAATCATTGAAATCAGACTAGTTGTGACGTCACAGCTTCAAATTCCTACAAATCTTTATGTATTCTATCATATTTTGCATCGCGATTTTGGATATGTCAGGGAAGTAGTATAACAGAATCTTGTTAAGGGTAATTAAAATTCACCACCTGCAGAAAGATCGAGAAGAAATAATTGAAATAGCACACACACACACAAAAAAAGATTTTCTTTACAATACATTAACAATTGTTAAGAATGTGAGGATGAGGGCGCCAACCTTCCATAGTAGACTTACTACACCTGTCATTTCTATATAGATAAGACAGAGCTTTTAATTTAAATATCTCCTCAATGGAATAAGATTTTTGAATCTTATTCAAGTTTTGTTTCTCTTAAAGTTCTCTTTCAGGATAAACTTGCTTAACCCCTGAACTTATTCGTGAAGCTCAACAAAACGCTCTTACCAACTGATCAAACTGATGAAGAAAATTTGGTGTGGACCGTCCTGAGGAATGATGGGATGCTTCCGCCAGGGTGAAAAAAGACAATCACCATCCCCAACTCTCAAATATGAATCTTGTTAATAGTCCGTACCTGCAAGAATGAAGGAATAATTTGGTAATACAATAAAATCCTCTTTACCCAAAAAATTTAATTGACAATGATATCATTGTCTTACTTTGCTTTTCTTTTTGTTAATTGAGAAGAATTTGTCCCTCCCAAGATGTAACACAGAAATACAAGCCGCACAATACTTCCTAAGTGATTTTTTTAAACATGTAATTGGTTAAGCTATTCTATTTATAAGCTGTTGGTGGTTAACTTCTTGTTTTGTGCTGTACCTCCAAGTATGGTACATTGAGAGGGGGGTAGTTGCAGATCATAGCCTGTCTGCAATGTGTCACTTTGCTATGAATTGCACATGGATGTGTTTCCCATAACCATACCCCATTAAAGCTCTATATTACATCCAACAACAACACTCACCCTTCAAATCCCAAACCGACTCCACTCCCAATCCCACTGGTAACCACCACCCTACATACCCACCTCCAAATCCCAATTCCGCTCATATCCCCACCTCCAAATTGCAATGATTCCCCATCGCCTCAAATCACAATCCTGTCAATGACCCCAAAAGAAATATTCTTAAATGGAAATAGAAACATTTGGCAATTTGTAATGAAAATGAAAGTCTGAACCATTTCATACTTTACTTTCTGTGCAGGGTTGAAACAGAGATAGCTCCCCCCCCCCTCCCCCTAGGTCTAAATGCAAAAAGAAATGAATATCATCAAACAACATCCATCCAGCAGACATATTTAATATGATTGCAAACTTTGTGTAGCCAAAAAAAATGCATGTGATGAGCATATCAATATTATCACAATTGCAAAATAGGTAAGACTATCCTGTTGAGGTAGCTTTGCATAGTAGGCTGAGAATGTGCCGCTGCTGCTGTATCATCATATTAAATGCATTTGGGTCTATTAATACAATGCCAACCCTTGCTCCTCTATCCATTTCAACCAAACAAAGGCTGTACTGTAGCCACAAAAATTCTTGCTGTTGAACAGAAATTTGGAATGTTGTTCAATTCAACTTTCAAGAAAAAAAATCTTGATATTTTGGCTGTTTATCAATATCAGTAATACTAATAGCATTCATTGATTTATACTAGTTTTACTTCATTGTCAGTCTGCCACAGTTGGAATTCTTCTTCTTGACTTAAGTGCATGTTTAGATTGGAAAACAACAGTTAAGTTACAGGGTGTTTGTAGACCAAGGTCAAGTTTCACCTGTAGGTTGTATGCCTTCACACATTGACATAGGCCTAGGCCCCTAGACCTAGCACAAATATTCATGCCCAAATCACTTAGTGTCCTAATCCTCTGGATTTAGGCATGAATGCACATGTATTAAAAAAAAAAAAATGAACCACACACTGAAGCAAAAGTCAATGGGCTACAACATGCATCCAAAAAAGTTGCACTAAAATTTTAGTGCAACTCAAATTGCAATTTGAAAACTTTGATCTTAAAATTCAACCATTAATACTTTGATTCCATCTTTAGTATTCCATTCAAGAAATTTATGATAGGCCATTCGGAAGATAAAATTTTCGCTCTTAAAAAAAAAAAAAAAAGTTTGTTCAGAAAAATGATCTGCATTTAACCAAAACAACGTACGCACACTTCCATCTATGATCACGAGCATAAACCAAAATGCGAGAGCGTTCGCAAATGATTGACACTTTTTTGGATAGCAGCACAATTTTTTTGTGAAAGGTGTTTGCATTTGTGTGTACGTATCTCTACTGTGCGTTCTTAGCTCCAAGCGTGTTCTGCAAATATAAAAGAAAACTTTAGGCAACTAAATTTCAAATAATTTCACTCATCATGAATGGACAATCGTGTAGCGCCCATGAGAAGTTTTTGTACCCTCCCATTTAATTGTGTACACCCACGCTATATGAGTACACTAACTTACCCAAATGTACGCAGTTGCCATAAGCGTTGGACAATCAGTAATGGTGGACGGAGAAAATATTTCGCACTACTTCTCAATGAAAATGCTATTTTGTTACATTTGAGGACGCTTAGGTTAATTTAGTTAAGTTCATAGTATTGTTTAACAAAATTTTAAGCTGTAAGTAAATTTTCAAACCTTTTCACGAATAAATTCTTTTATTATTTTGAGACATGTAAATTTGAATGTTCAGCTCAACTTGGCCATTGGATTGCATAGGGTATGCTCCCTGGCCACCCTAGCTATATGTCATATCCCACAATACACTTTTTGACATGATTGGTGGTGTGCACCACAGGTGTTCATAGCGTTATGGCAACCTATATACTTACTACATATATAAAGAAAGGTAGGTCTCTCTCTAATGCAACTTGTGACACCTGTGGCATGTACAGTGGGTTTTTTAAATTTCCATACATAACGGTGAAGGTGTGTTGAATGTTAGGCTACCAAACTTAGGCCATGGTCGATAGGGCGGAATTCACTCCGAATTCTAATACGTAATGATTATACGTAGTTCTTTGAAGTTGTTTAGTGTTCAAAAAGACAAAATTAGAAGACCCTTTATGCTAGTTTTGGTGAAAAAGTTTTTTCCCAGTTGGACCTCTGAAGTTTCTGTCACTCGTATTGTTCATGTTGACGTCATATTACTTCTGTGGTTGTCGTACAGCTGATTGGCTAACAACTCATGCACATTTAAATAGATTCAAGTAACAAACATTTTTATCGAACCTTGACCTCATGAATAATCAACAAAATTTAGTTCAGCTCTTAAAGTAATGAATCTGAATCTGAATCGGTTAAGTTGGCAAAAATCCTTCAAGAGGACATGAACGCCAACCAAGCGTAAAAAGTAGAGTAAAAAATATTTTAAAAAACTAGTTAGCAATACAAGTGTTGGTAAGTTTAGCTTTAAAACAGTTGAGACTTGGTGCATGTACAATGTCTGATGGTAAAGCATTCCAATCCTTTAGTGTGTAAGGGAAGAAAAAGTGTTTATATACATTCTTTTAGCATAGGGAACCTGGAAATTAAGGTCATAATTATTTTTCGTATTAGTTCTGACGGTGGGGATAAGTTCATCTTTATTGATGGCAACAGGATTGTTATTGATTTTATATAGCATATGTAGCCGGGTGTTGTATCTTCTTGTTATTAGCAGGGGCCAATCTAATTAATGAAGCATGTTTTTTACACTAGATTTATAGGAGTAGTCTGCCATACAGAACCTGGCTGCTCTCCTTTGAATAGATTCAAGTTTATCCACATCACACTGGTGATGGGGGTCCCAGACTGCTGATGCGTACTCAAGTACTGGCCTGACTAGAGCTTTATAAGCAGTGGATTTAACGTCGGTGGGACAGTTTAAGAGGTTACGTTTTAATAGGCTAAGTACAGAGTTAGCTTTCTTGGTTATGTTATGTATATGTTTATCCCATCTAAATTTATTATCAGTTTCAACACCTAGGTATGGGTGGGAGTTGACATCTTATAGTGGCTGGTTGCATAAGGTATAAACAGGTGATTTAAAGCATTTCTTAGAGGAAATTGACAAGGTGTAGCATTTCGAGGGGTTGAAATTTATTTGCCATTTGTTTTGCCATTATTCAAGTTTGTTAAGATCATCTTGGAGGATTTGTCGGTCAGAGTGGTTATTACTGTAATTGTTCTGTACACAAAGCAGTCATTAGCAAACATTTTAACTGTGCTGTTTATATTATTAGGGATGTCATTTACATATAAAAGAAAAAGTAATGGACCCAAGACAGTACCTTGTGGTACACCAGATAAAACCTGTTTAGAATCAGAGATTTCACCATCACATACAAGTGATGGCTGAAAAGCTGTTCCCGATGCGAACATAAGGCTCACAGAAAATAAATAAATTCACATTTCCATGTAAGTTTGAGGATAAGTTGTGAACCTAGTGATAATCTTTTTTTAAATTTTAGAGAAGAATACTCTCAGGAAAGTTATGTAAAATTGAATAAAGTTAAGACAAAAATTTTTGTCTTTCAACTCCAATGGCATGCATAAAAAAACCCATACCCTTCAAGTCCAAGAGGCCGCAGGTCAGTAAACAACAGCGATCCTACAATTTTAGCACACAGAAAAGGCTCAAAGTGAAAGAAATTACGACTGAAATTGGTAAATGATACCATAACTATGGCTACCCTAACGTTGGGCACAAGTCAGCCAGTGCAAATGGTCAGAGTTACTGTCGCATAAATGCTCACATACCCTAGTCGCAATGTTAAAGCCATTGGGCCTAACGTTACACTTACACTAACGACAAGTTACAGTCAAGTTCTAAGGCCCTGAGTATTAAAAAGCTCCTTTAGAGGTATCATGCTGTAAAAGGAAAAAATGAACATACCGTTTATACATATATATTTAATGATATTTCATCGTTGTGATCAAATTAGCTTGATTTCCCGAAAATTACTTGAAAACGAAGATCGTGTTCCACTTGCAGCCCACAGCAGATGTCGCATGCATATTATAAAATTATACGAATATATAAACAATGACGAAACTAAACTCCGGATTCAGCTTTGTGGGATGAATAATTCTTATATATATTTTTTTTTACCCCATGCAAAGCGACAAATGTTAAAATGGAAGCTGCACCATCATCCGGTAAATTAGGACCATTTTAATGTGGTGATGGTACCTCCCACTTTTATGATTGTATGGACCAGCCCAGACTTGCTGACTTGCACCATGGACGTAGAAGAAATCACAATATCAAAGTATTTTTAGGAAGTTGCCAAATTTGATAACAGAGATAATAAGTTTATGTTATGATGTCGTGTGTTCACCGATGCTTAACCTTTCATCAAGTGTTATCAACATTGAGTTAGCACACAATAACGTGTAATTCTAAGATAGTTACAAAAGAGAACGAGCGATCCTGGGTGGTGTGTGTGTGTGTGTAAGGGGGTAAGGGGAAGGGGGTAAAAGGGGTGGGATATGCAATATGGTCCACTTGATTTTGTTTTTGTTCGTCCCCCCTCCCCCCTCCCAATGTTCAAAAGAAATCGCCGAAGTATTATCGACATTTCTGGATTTCTGGGCATGGTCCGGCGGTGGCGGCCCGCATAAAAATATTGAGGTCTGAAATTTACAACGAGTTTTGCTGAAGCCCCAGGTCAGAAGCCTCTGCAATTTTATAGCCTATATTCCTGGGGTCATCATCTTCATCAGGGGGCGGTAGCTTTTGCTCGACCCGAAAAATTGCATGAATCTGTGAAAAATTTTACTCGGGCAAAATCAAGGGTTCTATGTGCAAAGCCCTGAAGGGGTTTAAATGGAGAAGTCCCTGACGATTTCTTGTTTTTGATGACCCAAAATGCCGAAATGGCTGAAAATCAGGATACAGAGAAGTAGCAAAAGTTCAATTCATAAAAGGAAGAACATTTAAAAATTCCAACGTTAAAATTATTGAAGATAAATATTTGGCTTACCATTTCTAAAATACAGAGAATAAATTTCCTCCGATAATTGAAAAAGTTCGGGCAAATTATTTTGCATATCATATATTCCTGTATTCTCATCAACAACTGTGAAAAGGGTCACAGAAAGGTGGTAAGCAAAGAAATGTTACGCACATAGGGTGTCGAAAGTTGGGACAAAGTCACAAAATACAATGTGCCTATACAGAAAGTGGGGACAAAATCATGCATACTGAGACAAAAATCACCAATATGGAAAAAAAAGTGGGAGGAATGTCCCCCTTCATCCAACCAGGTGCGTAACATGATGAGCAAGGGTATCGTGGTGCTCAGTCTGTCGGAAGGGGGAGGGGGGAACCTTGCCGGACATTTTGCACAACAGAAAATTCAATCTATTAGATTGATTTAGTAATTCTGAATGAAAGCGATAGGTCTTTTATTGAGAATTTAGTTGTATACCAGCCATCTTGGGAAAAAGTAGGCCTATTCGTAGTTAGGGGTTAACAAATTTCCGACTTATTCCAATTCCCAGTTTTTTTCTTCAAAATATTTTACTTTTTCTTTAACATTTTGGAAGGTTTCTTCAAAATATCAGAATTTTGCGTTCAAAATATCATAAATTTTCCTTAAATTCCCACAGGGTTTCCTCAAAATATTGATACGACATTTTCCTCAACATTTTTTAAGGTTTCCTCAAAATATAAAAGTTTTCCTGAAATATTTAAAGTTTTTCGTCAAAAATTTCTTTTTTTTTTTTTTTTTGTTCTGGGGAGGGGGGGAGGAGAGGTGAGGGGAAGGGGAGGGGAATGAGAGAGGGGAGGGATGGGGGTTGCTTGGCTTCTAATCTTTTATATGGTTTTTCCCGTGCAACAATTCTAGCTACGCTACTGACGTTGTTATTCCCCTAGAATTTTTTTCTTGAAATGGCCTACGCAAGTATTGAAGAAAATTGTCAAATTAGCTATACCTTTATGTTTTTATTTCTTCGCGGTGATCCCGGGTGGGGGGCATGAATATCCACTTAAAGCCAACTTGGCTCACTTGATTTTGCTTGGGTTTGCCTGCGCCCCCTCCCCCCTCTTTCACCAATGTTGAAAAGAAATCGCCGTCCTTGCCTACGAGGAAGTATTATCGTCATTTCTGGGCATGTTTCAGCGGTGGCAGAACGAACAAATATTAGGGACTGAAATATGATACTTTAAAATAGCTTTTGTTATCTTCATGGCAGTATCAGTGGCGCCGGAAATGGGGGCCCCTGGACCACACAAGGAGCCCTAAGGCTTGATTTCATGCCGAAAAAGTTGTTCCCCGCAATATCGCAGTATGAGCCCATGCCAACGCGTCCCCCTCCCAGTCGGCTGGACACCGATCCCATGTGCCCAGTCGGGTGTAGAATATATGCCCGACTCAGCAGCTCATTTAGAATAATCATGTCCTCCCGACTGCCGACTCGGCATGATGTTAAAACATCTTAATTGTATGGGCACTTAAGTCGGGCAGAGATTTTAAATGTCGGATGTAGGCCTACTATTTAAATCAGAGATACATCTCAACAGGGAAATGACAATTCCCTTATCGAATCGTCTTGATCAGTTGATATTATAATCATGTCCTCCTGACTCGGAATCGTGGTGAAGACAACATCATACTTGTTGTCTGGTTGGGCAACTAGTGGCATTGTGGCAGGGATAAATCTTCTCCCAGTAAAGCTTTGTGAGAGAGCGCCGAAAACTCACTGAGGCGCAAAAAATGTCCTAAGATTATATTTTGTATATATGTTTTATTTCTAACTTCTGCAATTTGTATCATTAAAAAAACAAATGTTGTAAATGTTTTCTCTCAAAGCTGTATTCTTACATCAAAAACATAACAATCATCTCTGGTATATTCCTGTAGGCGTGTATATTCCTTTTAAGTAACTTTACTGTGAAATTGACACAATTTAAAGCAATTTTCTGATACCAAAATCACGCCAAAAAACGCTAAGCTTCCAGGCCTGGGGTTTCGCCTCCTGGGCGCTTAACCAGGATTTCGATTGGCCCTGGATTTTACAGAATATTAAGTAATTTTCTGCAGTCGGAATTGCGAGAAATGCAGAACTTCCGGGGGCTTCGCCCCTGGGCCTGTAGCAAGGGTCCTCCCCATAGATTTGAGTGCTAGAATCGGATAATCCGCAGCTTCTCCTGCCCTTACATATACATTTCTATCACTCCACTGCCGACTGCTCAAGGGCTTAAAAGCAATTTTCTGCTGGCAAGATCACGACATGCAGCACGAGGAACGAAGAGCTTTAGGGGGCTTCGTCTCATGGGCGTCTGCCTGGGGTTCGTCCCTATAGATTCGACACAGTTTTAAGCAATTAAAAAGACTATGGACTAGCAGATTTAAGCCATGAAAATCTGAGTGGAATAGTTTTTGGGCATTAAATCAGTAATATTAAGAAATATTTGGAGCTTTTCCCACTGGACCCTACCACGACCTGACTTCCAGATTGCCAGATCTGCAAAGCTGAGTCCTTGAAACCAACAATTTTTGGGCGAAATCAAGGGATACTTCACTGACTGTTCAGAAATGGCAACGGCAAATGCTTGCCAATCATAATCTGAGTATATAGATTCCAAAATGATAATTTAACATTTCTTCTTCATTTTGTTAGATACATTTGGGATGTTTGTATTGATTTTAAGCCACTTTGGGGCAAAAAAAAGAAAAAAGAAATCTTTAGAACAAGGCATCATCCACAACTCCCCAAAAAAAAAAAAAAAAAAAAATTGAGGAAAATTTCTCCTCATGCCTGAAAGTTTGGAAATGCTTAGCTGAGGAGATTTGTGCATAAGAATTTAAAATTGTTTTCTTTTTACGAATTACATTTCGGAACTATGTACAGATGTAAGTTAGTGCAGATTTCAAGCTATTTTGTGGCAATACTGAGAAGTAAGAAAATCTTTAGATCAAGGCTTCACCCATAAACCCCTGCACAATTTCCCCGAAATTTTACTTGTCAATATTATGCCCATGTCCATAGCATTTTCCTAAATGAACTCCGTATAGCTGTATAGTGCATGCATAAGTGTCTGCAAGGAGTGTGGGGCAGAAATGCGTCAATTTGTGTGACCTTAAGATGTTTGATTTGTTAACATGTTGGAAAACAGAACATCGCTGATGTAAGGGCGCTTTTGAGCGGAAACAAATAGTAACCCAGATAATGTCTGAGAAGATTTTAGCATAAGAATTTAATCGGAAAATCTCCTTCAGTTTTGAGGATATTCGTTCATTTTTGGGTAAATTTCTGCGATTCTGGGATCCCTTGCCAACAGAAGAAGAGCGTGAGTGTGAACTTGGGCTATGATAGGCCTCTATACTGATTAGTTCAGTGGTCAAACAAGTTCATCTCATATGGAAGAGCGAGACATCAAAAGAAACAATGTTAAAGAAACTACTTTAATACTATATCTGTGTATACTGGTGTAGTATACAAAGTTAACGTCCTCATCCTCTCATTCTTAACAATTTTTAAAGTATTTAAAAGAAATTGATTATATTGAATGTTTTCACTTAATTAAGGAAATGATGAAAATCCTCCTGATCCATTCTAATGACCCATTTGCTTGTCACATATTTTGTGACATTGAATACTCTGATTTAATCAATGCCAACGACTAACCATGATCTAAATTTTTCCGATTTCCAATTTGTATAGATCTTAGTATAAAAGATTCTCGAATTTTGGTCCTAAATATCTTGAACTAAAATTATTGTGGCTGCAAATTAAAACAAAGGGCCAACAGTAACTTTCATACCGATACAAACATATATTTTTTTGAAGGGGGTGGGGGGGGGCACAGGCGGGGACCAGATTCAGATGCCACATATGCCGCCAACGGCGGCATTTCGCACGCATATCAAGTGCATAACGGCGTGTGCATTATTCTGAAGATTCCGTGTTTTGATGCCCCCAAATGGTTTAAAATGAGTGGCAGTTTTTCAGTGATGATCAGTACAAAATAAGGACATATGTGGTTTTATTTGACGAAAAGAAATAAAGTCAGTTCAGATAAGAAGTTTTTGGTCACGTTTTTTTATAGCTTTCAATAAAGGACATTTCCGGTCACAACAACATTTTCACGAATCAGTGCAAAAAAAAAAAGAAAAGAAAAACGATGGATATTTTAAGAGGAGTTAGATTGTCCCTAAATCTATACAGCTGTCGTATCTTTTAAAACGCATCAGTCGGAAAGTGCCCCTAAATTCATGTGCCCAGTGGCGGATAGCCCATTAGGCTGCATAGATTTAAGCCTTAGGCTTTGAAAAAGAGAAGTAAAAATAATCACGAGAAAAAAAATAATTCAAAATTGCAGTTATAGACCATAAATTAAAACATGCAAAAAGACTAAGTGAACTTTATCAGGGTTAACAGAGTCATGCTTGGTTTTTAGTAAAAGTCATAAGAAGTCATTATTCATGAAAATTTGTAGTACATTTACACACTGACGAAAGGACCCAGTAATACAGACTCAGTGTATAGCCCATAAAAGCTTAATCCACCACTGCCTGTGTCCCCCTCCCATATTCAAATATCTTCCACCACCCATGGTTTTGATCAAAAACCTGAAGATTGTGGTTCAAAATTAAAGATTTTTGGTGCAAACTGGAGGGTTTCGGTCTTAACGATATTCAGTTTGTTCTTTTTTCTATAAGTCATTTGATATTGCTGTTAATTACATAAATCGCTTTGGCAAAACTTTGGGAGGGGAAGTACAGTAAGTATACTTTCATCAATGTTTGGTGATTTTAGGGAGGGGGAATACGATACTTTTTTTGGTGGGCTTATATCACGGTCACAGTTTCTTATTTTGCGCAAGTATGTTCATTTTTAATTTGGATAAAGCGTGCGCATATATATCTTTGTGCATCGTACCCCATCGTAATGATTTAGAACTGTAGCAACAGGGATAAGTTACCACTCCCTGGCGTAGGCGTAGGAACATTTTCTTCATTTGGAGGGGGAGGGGGAGGGGAGGTTTAGGGATGGCAGTTCAATGGTAAAAAAATGACTTATTTGAGGGGGACCATGTAGGTGTGTGCAACATTAGGGAGGGGGGGGGGCACGTTTCCTCCCCCTGTTTACGCCTATGCTCCCTGGTGGAAGACTGCTGTCTTTGTTATCCATGTCCGCATCGTAAGTGCGATAAAAAGTTAATTCGACAGTACAGCTAGCTACGTTAACTATCAATCTTTTGTGTTTCGCGCCGTGCAAGTGAGTGAAGAAAGGCAACTTTTATCTGATACCATTTGATAGAAATGGCGGAAGTAGAAGTAACCCCAACGGAGAATATGGAAACTGATTCAGTATGATATGAACAATTTCTTTTAAATTGAAAGCAATATTGAAGAATATGTTAGTTTTACTGTGTTTGTGTGAGATTGATTCTCGGTATGCAAGCCTAACTTAAGCTCCTATCTTGAACGTTAAGCCTAACGTTATGATAACTGTTGATAAGCTAGGCTAGGCCTAGTGAGATACAACACCTTACTAAACTAGTTGATTCTGGTCATAATGTGAATGTTATCTGTTTAGACTTCCAAAAAGCATTTGATAGGGTTCCATTAGGCAGGCTTGTGTTGAAAACAAGAGCGCTTGGTGTGGAGGGAAAGTGTGCCAGTTGGATGAATTCTTGGCAGGTGACAAAGAGTTGTAACTTGTATGGTGGAATATCTCCATGGAAGAAGGTTACATGTGGTGTTACTCAGGGTTCTGTATTGGGTCTGCTTATTTTCTTAATTTTCATTAATGATATTGATGTTTCCCTTGGCTCCAGGATTTGCTGATGACAGTGACACTAACGTGACTAAGCTGTACTGGATTGTTAATGATGGTAGGGATTTTTCACTTTTGCAAACTGATCTGGATAAGCTAGTTGCCCCAACGTGAAACCTGGTCGGTTTCCAAAACAAACAAAAAACTTTCGAAAATGATACAACCCTTGAAAGCCATTCATTAATCATGTTACTATGACAACACATGAATCTACGGTCATTCACGCAAAGTATCATTTGTATTCAGGGGCCCATAAACACAATAAATAATATGTTATAACTTGTACTAGCCCTATGTATATGCATAGGTTCAGTCAGTACTATAGTGGGGCGTGGTTGGGTGTGAATTCGTAAATGGTCTCGTAATACTTGGCGTGCGATTTGCGATATATTTGTCGGGATTTATAATGGATTCCCAAGTATTTTAAAAGACAAAAGGACTCGGAAGAAAATTGACATGACTTCATATAAAGGGATTATAAAGGAATTAATTTGTTGTGGTCAGGGAAATTCTGGAGGTCGGAGAGACGTAAGCTTGTACAGGCTCAGTACGGTTTTGCTAAGTTGGAGGGGAAACTTTATCATTACAGTCAATGGGATATTTTTTATAAATACTTGTGTCGCTTAGCCAGTCAGCGAAAATTATTGGTACTCATATATTTTGGAAACTATTATCTAATACACAACATTTGTGAAGAAAAATAAATTCTGTCTAGTATTTGTTCAAAAATAACTAAAAATAGGTTTTTCTTCCATTGACTGCAATGATAACTGACTGTCTGTTTTCTCCTTTGACTGAAGTTCGAAATTGTCAAAAAAGCATTGTTATGTCGCCGTGCACCACAACATTCCCGGATGTCCGACTTTTAGAATATTAGCCCGGAAAGAAGACGCAAATACATAGCATCAATTTTTTTTTTTGTGATTTGGTTATTTTTGGTACTTCTGGGTTTTTGCTTTTTCATGAAATATGAATCAGACCAAAACCGCAGTTTCCCAAAACCGATTTTAGTTACAAAACCGGTACACCATGCAAGCTTAGTTGGTCAGAGCAATTTGGCTTTTGATTACTACATAAATTATTTAAATCTTGGTTGTGTTGATCAAGAAAGGGATCTAGGTGTTGTCATTACTAATAATCTGAAGCCTTCTAAACTGTGCTTTGGCAGCTGCAAGGGCAAATAGGAAATTTTTCTTCTCTTGGTAGAGAGGTTGTCCTTAATTTGTATAAGCAGTTAGTCAGGCCTCACCTTGATTATGCTATTCAGGCTTGGAGTCCCTTTTAGGAAGAGGATAAGTTAATTTTGGAGCAGGTTAAACTTATTCACGAAGTAAGGATTCTCTCTTATGAATCTAGGTTGCAAATTCTTGGTTTGACCACGCTTGTGTTGAGAAGAGTACATGGCGATACGATTCAGGTTTTTAAATTCCTATCTGGTAGTGATGCTTTGACTTCCTGTAATTTCTTGCATGTTTCAGCTAATCTTTATGTGACTCGTGGTAACAGTTTGAAGTTGACCAAAGAGTTCTCATGGATAGATGTTTGCATTTTAGCTTTTGGTAAAGAGTTGTTTATGAGTGGAGTGGTTTGCCTGGGTGGGTAGTTAGCTCCAATTCTGTTCACAATTTCAAAGTCAACATTAATAATTTCTTTACTCTGGGCGTTTTTTGTGTTTGTTTGTAGTGGTGGTTGTGGTGTTAGTTTGAGATTTTGTGGGGTGAATCACCTTTCTTAGCCCATCATCTTGTTATGTTATGTTACTCAGTACGGCACTAGGGGGCCTACTTGCATACTGAGTGGGACAGTGCACAATAAACTTGTAACGTTGAAATCCACTCAGACAACAACAAATAACATAATCATGAAAACAAAAACCTATCTCAAAACTTACAAAAGTACTTAGACTAGGAGCTATGATTTTGATTTGATTAGCATCTTGAAACTTTACTTTCATCTTTCATTGTTTAAAACTAAGTTACAAATGAAATGATGAACATTTTGTTTGTAAAACACCTCTAAATTACGGAAGAAATTACATTCCATTTACTTCTCAAATTCCTCACTGCAGGAAACGTGTACACTATTACTATTAGTGCACGTATCACCCGAGAGTTATGGCACTGCCATTTTGAAATATTCGTCAGTAAGTGCACGCAGTGTTGTATTTAATGCTCTATGCACGTTGACTTTACCGTCGCTCTATTGTCTGACAGCTTTTCAACTAATTAGATACATCCACCCAAGGCGCTGTTTGAAATTCAGTCAGTAGCGAAGGCTCTTATACAAAATGCAACTTTTCAATTTTCTTTATTAAATTCATGTACAAAATGTAAGTGAACGTCTCAATATAGTATCATTGCATATATCTATTTATTTGGTATTATGTAAAAGTGTTCCATGACCATAAAAGCATTGTCAAAAGTTGACCTGAGATCATCGGGGAAAGGCCTAGTTATTCTAGCTTGTAGTCAAAATCAATCTACGCTTCTATGATAAGCCAATGCAGCAGTTTCAACGTCATAAAGTATATAGCGTTTTCTGACTCTGTATAGCAGCCATGTAGTGGCTGTAGCTTATACTACAGTCAAGTGTTATCTGACTAGGCTAGGCCTAGTAAGCCACCAGGTTAACCCAACATCACCGAAACAACAAAGTTTTATTTCCGATGGCTACCAACTTCTTTCATACACAAAAAACTTAGTCATCCGTATGTAGGGATGCTACGTGTGCTATGAGCATTCTCCGATATTTATCGCGCATGCGGTAATGAAAAAAAAAAAAAATAGCAAAGTATTTGAGAAATACCATAATTTTGATCTTTGTCTTGTGTCTTTTAATTTGTTATATCTCAAAACGTGTATGACCTTCCCTCTGTTTACAACCAAGCTTTGTATAAAATATTTTTTCAAAATGATCCCATTCATGTTTTTCCATCCACTCATACCTCAACCACATTAACACCATCCAAAATGAAGCCCTCAGGCTTTGTCTAGGAGCCTACAGGACCTCCCCAATCACTAGCCTTCATGTTGAAGCCAACTAACCCCCTTTCTACTTAGATGTAAAAGCTTAGCCTCTCCTATGCTTTTAGAGTCCTCACCAACACCCAGAACCCTGTTTACAACCTCATTAGGTACCCCAATTTCTCCTCCCTCTTTGATAGGACTAAAACCCTATCGCCCCCTTCAGCTTACGCATTAAATCAGACCTCTTTCAACTTGGCATCAACCCGCCACTCTCGGCACCTATTCCTGGCCCACTTTTCCGCCTTTGGGCCACCCCCTTCCTTCTGTCCACCTAGACCTCTCCACTTATAACAAATCTCAAACTCACCCTAATCTCTTCATCAATCTCCACAACCAAATCAAAGACCAACTCTCAAATTACACCTCCATCTATACTGATGGCTCCAAGGAAGGCAACAAGACAGCTGCTGCTGCCATCATCCAAGACATCACCCTCAGTAGCAGACTTCCTGACCACTCATCCATCTTTTCAGCCGAGGCTAAGGCCATTCTCCTCGCCCTCAACTTTATTGAGTACTCTCCTCTTAGTCACTTTGCCATTTTCTCTGACTCAAAGGCTGTTCTTACTTCATTACTCAATCTTAAATGGGATAACCTCACCTGCCACCTCCTCCTCCGAAACTCTTTTCTCCCACCCTCTGCAGGAAAAGTGTTCTTTTCTTCTGGATACCCAGCCATGTTGGCATCCCTGGCAATGACAGGGCTGATACAGCCGCTAAGCTTGCCCTTAACCTCCTCCCTTCCCCTTTTCCCAAAACCCTCTCTGGCATCAAACCGCTTATCGCTTCTCTTGTTCGTGACCGCTGGCAAACCTTATGGAACTTCCAAATTGATAACAAACTCCATGTTATCCAGCCCACAATCTCGATCAAATCCACCATCAACAACCTTTCTCGTATCGACAACGTTCATATTACCCGTCTTAGAATTGGTCACACCCACCTCACTCCTCCCACCTCCTTATTGGTTCCCCCAACCCCTCTGTAACAATTGCCACTGCATCCTTACAATCCAACACGTTCTCCTTGCTTGCCCCCTGTACAACCTTCCCAGAGCTTCTCTCGCTCCCCACAACTCAATTGCTGAGTTCTTCCAAAAAAATCCTCCAGATAAAATAGTCTCCTTCCTTCAGCATGCATCACTCTACAACCGTATTTAATCCTCCTCTTCCACCCCCTCTCTACTCTGTTTTTAGTTTTACCCATGCACCTCCTCTCTCGATCACAGCTTTCTGGCTTTTGTTCTTGAATTTCTCTCATTCTTCCCCTGGTCTCTTTCCTTACTACCTCTAAAATGATCTGACCTCTCAGGCACAATTTGACCTTCGTTGTCGTGGTGCCGTTAAGACCTCATCAAACAAACAAACAGTGATGCACCTTTTCATTGTAGCCTAACATGCTGTGACATAACGGTTGCAAGTTGCATGATGACCTCTCTTATTGGTTATATGGTGCTAGCCCAGTAGACCCTTAAAGTATATATTTTATTGTAATTCTGAAGTTCCTACACCATTTTTAAAAGGTTGGCTATCGACTTGACCTCTAGAGCTGTGACTGTTTAGCATGTACTTGCTAAACATTCGCAAATGCAATAAACGTTTACTAATTATTGAATTGCGAGTAATTGTTTTTCATAGTCGAATCTGCTCGTTAAAAATCAATATCATTCAAATCACGCACACCTTCGGCTGACAAAGTTCCAATCAATGACTTTTACGAACTGTAAATTCGATTAGCATAATCCTTTTTAATTGTAAGAATCACAAATGTGCAGTAATCACCTATGAATAGGGATATTTTGCACTTTGATTTCGCCGAAATCCGAGTAACTTGTAAAATGCACCGCAAATTTGCAGCAGTAAACAGTGAACTGGTGAAACTAACAATATGCCATAAGTTTCCTAAGGCTTTAATCCCACTCAATCGAGACCCAGGGTCAAAATACTTTAAACGTGACAATCAGTACATTTACATGTACATGGAAATATTACCTGATGGGTCAAATGAATTTTGCAAGAAAGAAAAAATATCGCAATGTTTACAGCGAGGTATCATAGTATGCAAGATTTTCACAGTGAAAGCCGTAGTGAGTATGGCAAAAGAGTTAAGCAATGTTGAGATTAAATGACATTGAAGGAAAGTTTTCTGTTCTTTCTAAACTGAATTTCCATGTACATTTTCTATAAAATGAAATAAACTTTTCACGATTTGGAAAGCAAAATTTCAGCATCTATTTGGGCAATGAAAGTCAATACTTTTGCTATACTGGTTGTGTGATTTTTATACATAGCATCGTAAATTGGAGCAATTTTGGTGTATTCCCGAAAATGACGGTACTAAACGCGTGTAAATGATACACCCTCACATTTTTTGGCTTGTACAGGTTTACTAAAATCTCTAAATGTTCACAGCTCTATTGACCTTTCTTTTTCCCGGCTTTGATGTTTCTCGCCCAGTTAAAAATGGTTAAAAGCAACGCAAAGTTAGCCAAGATAATTTTGTCTATATTTTATGGTTCGCATGCGAAGCATTTATGCGAACCTTTGTAATGGCGATTACGTCCGTCCGGCCGCCCACAGATTTGTCCTGAGATTTTCTCAGAAATGTTAAAGTTTTTTGAGAATTCCTCAGAATTTCCTTATAAAATGTTAAAGTTTTTCAGAGGTACTTAAGGTAGGATTAAAGACTAGTTCCTTAAAAAGTCTACAATACATTTGATATTTTAAGATAACTGTAAAATGATATAATATTCCAATATTCTTCAGAGATCCTCAAGTCTCTCTTGTAGCATTTGAGATTTGAAATCCTTAAAATTCTTCAAAATATTTGGGCACCAAACAGTTATATCAGGCATGATTTTTTAAACTCCACCTTTATTATTGTGTTCATTTGCATAAAGCTACTACAGTATATGACCTGACCAGACTTTTTTATTTAGCATGCTTAGTCAGGAAGTGTGACAGGATGTGATTGCATATAAACATAGGGAGGGATGCCATGTGGGACATGGATGGGGGCCATGAGGGACATATGATATAATATTTACCATGTTGTATATACCAAGGGCTATATCAGACATAATTATTTGACTCCACCTTTTTTCTTATTCAACAACTCATTTGCATATAAGTTATTATATGAACTGACACTTTAATACATAGTATGTTCAATCAGGGACTGCTTGCTAGGATGAGATTTCTTATGGAGCTTATGGGACGTCATGTGAGACATAGGGTGGGATGACATGTGGGATGCCATGTGGGACATGGGGTGGGATACCATATGGGACATGGGGTGGGATGCCATGTGGAACAGGGTGGAATGCCACGTAGGATATGTGGTGGAATGCCATGCAGGACATAGGGTGGATTGTCATGGGATGGAATGTCATGTGGGACATGGGATGATATGGGATCATTTCAACAAGTCATTTGCATATAAGTTATTATATGAACTGACACTTTCATACATAGTATGCTCAATCAGTGACCGTGATAGCTAGGATGAGACTTCTTATGGAGCCTATGGGATGTCATGTGGGACATGGGGTGGGATGCCATGTGGGACATGGGGTGGGATGCCATGTGGAACAGGGTAGAATGCCATGTGGGACATGGTGGGATGCCACGAGTAACACAGAGTGTGACATAGGTTGTGATGCCATGTGTGACATAAGGTAAGATGCCATGTGTGACATAAGGTAGGATGCCATGTGTGACATAAGGTAGGATGCCATGTGTGACATAAGGTAGGATGCCATGTGTGACATAGGGTAAGAGACTATGTGGGACAGGGTGGGAGGCCATGGGAACATGGGATGTGATGCCATGTGGTACATAAAGTAGGATGTCATTGGGACATTGGGAGGGATACCATGTGGAACATATGGTGGAATGCCATGTGGGACATCAGGTGGGAAGCTACTGATGCAGGACACAGGGAGGGATGCCATGTGGGACATAGGGAGGGATGTCATGTGGTACATATGGTTCGATTAATGCGGGACACACATGTAGGATGGGATCCATGTGGGTCATAGCATGGGATGCCATGTGGGACATATGGTGGAATATGCCATGTGAGACACTGTGTAGTGGAATGTCATGTGGGAGATATGGTGGAATGCCCTGTGGGACATATGATGGAATGCCATGTGGGACATGGGATGTCATGTGGGACATGGGGTGGGATGCCATGTGGGAGATATGGTGGAATGCCATGTGGGACATGGAGTGGGATGCCATGTGGGAGATATGGTGGAATGTCATGTGGGACATTGCAATGAAAATATTTGTATATGTGGTATCTCTTAAATGAAAGTGGGTATGATGATATTGCTTAAACAAATGATTATACAGTATATGTGAAGAGCATTGTTCACACTTAATGGTGAGGTATAGTGTGCATTTGCTGCAATATGTTTGACCCGCGATAAAAAATATATTGCTTATGACTTGCTTCACATTTCTAGTTTTGTTATGATATTGACATTCCTGACATGAATAGCAATGAAAATGTTTGTCTTGCCATGAATAAAGAAGCAAATAAAACTTCCTGCTTCTAAAGAATGTTAAATTAGGGGTTTAAGAAATATAAACAATAAAGCGAATGTGGGGTAGAAGATGACATAATGATAGAGTAGCTGAAGGAATTAGGATGAGGTCATGTGGGACTTGGTGGAATTGTATGTAGGGCAGGGTGCGTTGGCATGTTAGATAGAGTGCGTTGGCATGTTAGACAGGGTGGATTTGCATGTAGAACAGGGTGGGTTGGCATGTGGAACAGGGTGGGTTGGCATGTGGAACAGGGTGGGTTGGCATGTGGAACAGGGTGGGTTGGCATGTGGAACAGGGTGGATTGACATGTGGGACAGGGCGGAATGGCATGTGGTGGGATGTCATCTGGATTTCAGTTGTGATTAGTGCTGTTACGACATGGCTCTATTACGTATCGATTATCGTGGAGAAAAATATCGCTATATATCGTTTATCACGATACTTTTCAAGAAAAACTGACTCACGACACAAATTGTTAATATCACTAATGTTATTTGATCATGGAGTTACAATTTACTCCATAATATGATGAGCGTATGAAAATGTGATTTGCAGATCTAGCAAATGACACGATCACGTGACTATTACGTTCACGCATCACGCACATGTTTGGTTATTCAGCCAACGTGACCATGAATCATCTAAGTGAGAGCCTAAGTGGCACATTCTGGACCAATTATTTGTTCTTTTTGCCAACTTACATCAGCGCGTGCCAGTGTGTGGTGACAGAGCATGATTTTTAATTAGTTGTTTTTATGTTTCGCGATTATTTTTAATTGCCTAAACTGTTAGATTTAGTATCGTAACATTAGAATTGTAATGTATGAAGTAGCCTTACATAGTTCGGCAAAAATTTCTTAGTTGAGTATTAGTTTTTGGTATCGCGATATGTTGCGAGAGGCATATTTCATGTTGTTGGGAAAAGAGATATCGCGATAAATGATATGTCATGACAGCACTAGTTGTGATGGCATGTGGGTCATGGAAGTGTGGAATGACATACAATGGAATGACACACAAGTTTTCAGGTGTGATTGCATGGAGTATATACATAGGATGACATTTGGGACAGGTTGGGATGGAATGGAATGGGACAGTCTGGAATATGCATTATTAGCGGTGAAGGGATTTGTATCGTTTCCATTGTCTAGTTTGTCATACGTTAAGCAATATTGTTTCGCATAATTTTGCTTTAATGTTATTGTACATTTTTCATGCTGCTTGACTCACATATTTTCTTAAATTGAAAGTTGTATTACAATTTAGGATGCAATTCTGGGAATGTGTAGGGGCTGGGGGAGGGTACAGGTTGGAAAGGGGGTTGAATGGCATTCTTTCATTGCCATTGGCAAGTCCGGGCCTCTCCTTTCTTTGTTATCCAATTGATAGAACAAAAAGAAGTGTAGTTATAAAGACTGCTAGGTTTTACATGTTTTCTGAGTTACTGCGTGAGGTAACCTTGAGCTTTTTGGTTAGTATGGGAAGCATGATGCGAATCTATGTAATGGCGATTTCGTCGGCCGGACGTCCGTCTGTCCATCCACAGTTTCTCCTGAGATTTCCTCAGAAATGTTAAAGTTTTTTGAGAATTCCTCAGAAAATGTTAAAGTTTCTTCAGATATCCTTATGGAAGGTTAGAATTTCCTTAAAAATGTTGAAGTTTTTCAGATACACGACAGACTAAAGACTATTTTCCTTAAAAAGTCTACAAAACATTTGATATTTCCTTAGAAGATAACTGTAAAATGATATAATTTTCCAATATTCTTGAGAGATCCTCAAGCGTCTCTCTCACTCTCGAGCACTCGAGATTCAAAATCCCTAAAATTCTTTAAAATATTTGAGCACCAACAGTTGAATCAGGCATGATTATTAAACTCCATCTTTATTATTGTGGTCATTTGTCATAAAGTGCTATAGTATATGAACTGACCAGACTTTTTAAAATTCAATATGCTCAGTCAGGGAGTGTGACAGGATGTGACTGCATTTGGACATAGGGAGGGATGCCATGTGAAACATAGGGAGGGATGCCATGTAGGACATGGATGTCTAGTGTTTCCCTAAATATCACCAACTCCCCTGCACACATATCTTCTTGAATTGCCCATTACAACATTGACAAATTTGAATTCACAAAGACTTTAAAATCACATGTAGCAGTAAATCGTATGTTATTGTTACTGTTAGAGGAAAAAAAGAAGCTAAGTGTGAGAAATGTAGTGTAGCCTTGGCCCTTAGAACAGGGATCCTAAAAATTAGCGTAACTTAATATGTTAGGCATCCTATGCTAAGGCCTAAAATATGTTTCTTTACCATTACAAATAGGAGATAATGTTTCTTTGTTTCAAATTCTCCTAGAATTGAGAAAATTCATAGAAATGACTACTGAACATTCTTATTTATAAATGTTTTTTGGTACATTATGTTTATTTTGCTCATTTTGCAGTCTGCCAGTGCTACTCCAGCACCCCCAACAGATGGATCCACTGAAGTTGATGGAGAGGCATATGAAGCTAAAATGGTTTGTATTGTTTTATCATCTTTATTGAGCCAGTGCCACATTGGCACTGTAGCTGTACCATTGATGCTGTAGCTGTTCCATTTGCACTGTAGCTGTACCATTGGCACTGTAGCTGTACCATTGGCACTGTAGCTGTACCATTGGCACTGTAGCTGTACCATTGGCACTGTAGCTGTACCATTAGCACTGTAGCTGTACCATTGGCACTGTAGCCATACCATTGGCACTAGCTGTACCATTGGCACTAATTGTACCATTGGCACTGTAGCTGTACTATTAGTTAGCACTGTAGCTGTACCATTGGCACTGTAGCTGTACCATTGGCACTGTAGCTGTACCATTGGCACTGTAGCTGTACCATTGGCATTGTAGCTGTACCATTGGCACTGTAGCTGTACCATTGGCACTGTAGCTGTACCATTGGCACTGTAGCTGTACCATTGTCACTGTAGCTGTACCATTGGCACTGTAGCTGTACCATTGGCACTAGCTGTACCATTGGCACTGTAGTCATACCATTGGCACTAGCTGTACCATTGGCACTAATTGTACCATTGGCACTGTAGCTGTACTATTAGTTAGCACTGTGGCTGTACCATTGGCACTGTACCATTGGCACTGTAGCTGTACCATTGGCACTGTACCATTGGCACTGTGTAGCTGTACCATTGGCACTGTAGCTGTACCATTGTCACTGTAGCTGTACCATTGGCACTGTGGCTGTACCATTGGCACTAGCTGTACCATTGGCTGTACCATTGGCACTGAAGCTGCTGTACCATTGGCACTGGCTGTACCATTGGCACTGTAGCTGTACCATTGGCACTGTAGCTGTACCATTGGCACTGTACCCATTGGCACTGTAGCTGTACCATTGGCACTGTAGCTGTACCATTGGCACTGTAGCTGTACCATTGGCACTGTAGCTGTACTTTTTCCAGGTGAATGGGCAAAGACACAGTTGATAAATTATGATGTATATTTGTTTTCATGTACTAATATTTTCAGATTTTTCAGTATCATAAAATAGTTTGTGCTTCAAACTTAACACAATGTATATGTGTGAGTTATAAAATGGGTCATTCTATATAAGATGGACCAGAGCTGGTCAGGGCATCACCATGGATTTCGCCATTTTTTTGTTTTGGGGTTGGTCAAATTATAATAAAAAGAAAAAAAAAAATTAGCACAAATAAGTTGTCAGAAAATACCATGGTATTTAAAGATATTAGTTCTCTGTTGTCATAACAAAGAAAATATTTCATTTTCAAAAGGACACCTCAGCTTGGAATATTGTTGAACTTGAAAATTGCCAATTTTTGTGATTTTGTGGATTTTAAGATCTACTTTATATATAACTTTTTAACCATATGTAATACCATTAATATGCATAAGTCCTAAAACTATAGATGGTATCTGGAGTAACAACATATCAAATATTAGAGCTCTTTATTGGATATTTAATTTTTAATAGCATTTTTAATATGTCATTTTGTAAATGCAAAGTATTAAAAAAAGATTCTTGGGGTGGTCAATATTAATCTGTAAAAATAGAATTGTAGAATAAATTACAATTGCTTGTCAAAATACACTATGGTATTCTAGTATTGAAAAGATATCAGTTCTCTGTTGTCAATAATCAAGAAAATATTTCATTTTCAAAAGGACACCTCAGCTCAGAAAATTGTTAAAAATGGCCACTTTTTGTGATTTTGTGGAATTTTAGATATAAATATAAATTTGTGCCGAAATTTCATGCAAAGTCATGAAAATGACCTTTAGGAGTAGCCAAAATATATTTATATTAATGATATTCAGCACATATTGCATTTGTTTCCTTGAATGTATAAAGCGTTCTACACATACAATCAATTTCAATAAAGAGAATATGTCTTGCCTTAATTATGCACATCTGTGCAGAAAATTGTCTAAAAAAGCCAATTTGTATGCGATTTTGTTGATTTTGGGAACAAACTTGAATATTTTTACAAAAGATTATACCAATAATAAGTTTTATTATAATGTTTATGGCACTAGATGTATACAATGTTGATGGCACTAGATGTATACAATGTTTATGGCACTAGATTTATACAATGTTTATGGCACTAGATGTATACAATGTTTATGGCACTATATGTTTATACATGTTATCACTAGATTATACAATGTTTATGCCCTGTTTATGTATTTACAATGTTTATGGCACTTCAATGTTTATTCAAAATTTGGTCCCCAAAATTTGGTCCCCAAAAGCGTGAATTTAACAAAATTTGACGATTTTGGTGATGTTTGATACTTTAATAATTTCTGAACCAGGCTGATATAGAAGAAACACTTTTTAACACACTACATATATTCATGTCTAAATATCTACCGAAAAATGGAATTTAAAGAAAATCAAAAGGAATTATTTTGAGATATGGGGCCCCCAAAATAAGACGGAGATGAGTTTTGGGGCTTGGAATCAATTAATATTTACTTTTTCACATAGAAACCTTGTATTTTCATCACTTGCAATCCCTTCAAATTTTTGGTCTAAATTTGTTAAAAACAGTGTAAAATGAGCATTTCCCAATTTATAAGGGCCCCTCTGGCCCTAAACATATATCGCACCACCACTTTTTTTTTTTTTCTCATACCCTGGGTAATAATCTCTATAACTTAGAGAGAAAATTGCTCAACACAATTGCATTATGGAGTTATGATATCTCAAAATGGCTTTAAAATGACATTTTTAGGTCCATCTTTCTTAAGTTTTGGGGGTAGGGTCTTTGGCAGGCCATATTTTTTAAAGTAATTATGCCATTGACCTAAAACTTGGTAGAAGTTCATAATAGATAGTTTACTTTGTACATACCAAAAATTGGCCAAATTCATAACGATGACCTGACGATTTTCAAAAGTGACATTTTATTGACATTTATGAAAGTTCACTTTCATTTAACTTTGTATGCTCTTCTGAATATCATTTGCGCAACTGATCATTTGACAATATAGCACTATTTTGTTCAAAATGTTTAGTGACTAATTGTAATGATGAATTTAATGTACTATAACATATTTAATGCTTTTTATTATGAACTTTTTGTATATGCGTTTCTGACAACCTCCATCCCCCCCACCCCAAAAAAGTAAAATGGATAAGGCAACAAATTTGACCAAATCTTTGTGTTTTACCTATCAAATACATATGTCATGTAGCATTTAGAATTTTATTATTTCTTCTTCAGAGATGTCTTTGTGTTGGGATAAAGGAAAGAAACGAACAGACTTTACTTACAATGGTCCCCATTTTGCAACATCTTAAGTTTAAGAGGTTTGACCCCAGAACAGCCATTGCTCCTCTTTCTGTCATCATTATCAAACTGAAATTTGTTTTTCTTGATTTCCAGGAGTGGGACAGATCCAAGAGGTTTGACTTCTTGCTACAACAAACTGAAATCTTCACTCATTTTATGAGTAGCACAGCTTCCACAAAGTCACCGACCAGCCCACTGAAAATCAAACCTGGCAGACCAAAAAGTAGAAAAGATGAGAAAGCAAAGCTGTCATCTGTTGGAGAGTAAGAATTAGTAGTTTTCTTGAAACTTTTTTTTCATTTAGTTGTTGAATGTATTTAAGTTAAATCCATGTTCGAGTGATGGAGGCCTATCATTCCGGTGCTTATCCCTGGTTTCCTTGGTGTAAGTGGATGCAAGCACATGACTCTCCCTAGACAGGACACCAGTTCTATTGCAGGTTAAATCACCAGCACTGCTGGTACTCATTTCACATCTGAGTGGACTGGAGCAAATAGAAAAGAAGTGTGTTGCTCATGGACACAATACAGCGCTTGTGAAAATAGTAGAAACTGGTACTTCTTGCCAGGGTTGGAATACCTTGCAACTGTTCCTACAAAGAAAGAAAGAATGGATGCTGAACCATAACGGCATGGAGTCTAGGGACCCACTTAAGGCCCGCTTTGAGGTTTTCCATGCTTTTTAGCCTTTAAAATATATGGAATTACAAAACTCCTGGATTCTAAACCAGTAATAAACTTCACCATCAAACCTGGATTTCATCCCTCTGCAAACCAGTTATAAACTTCACACCATCAAACTCAAAGTCGGGACCAACATCCCTCTGCATATTTTCTTAACCTGTCCCCTATACCAGAACTCCAGATCTCTTCTCTCCTCAATCTCGGACCTATACAATTCTTCCTCAAACATCAACCCTCTGCAACAACAACCTCTTCCACCACCATAATCTCCTCCCTCCTCCCCCCTTCTACTCCTTACTCCCATCACCCAACTTTTTCTCCCATCCAGCTCCCCTGCCCCACAAACCTTTTATCAACTATCCTCTCTCCATCAAACACCCTCTTGGCATATTTTCTTAAGCTGTCCCAAACCAAACCATCAAAATGCATTTGAATTTGTTTTTAATGTGTGGCACATTGCCCGTGAATATTCTTTGTAGAATCTTCCATTGTCTTTTGCTTGTATCATATTTTGTCTGATTGACGGGATGCTGAGCTAGGTTCAGGTATTGCCTAAGTTTCATTTTGTAAAAGATGAGTTAATCCAGAGTGGTTGGTTGGGATAGTAAATATCAAATGCATTGAGTACTCATTTTAAATAGTGTCAGTTGGATATGCAAATAATTTGTAAACTTCATAAGAAAAATGGAAAGAATTTTAACGGAGTTTGGACCACAAAAAGTACCATAGGCCACTTTGCAAAAGTTTGGTGTCTAGTTGTTAAAAATAAATTGTAAAACTCCTTTCTCTGAAACTCTTCCTTTCGGTAATTCACCTATCCTTCATTTATTTCCCTTGTGTATCTGTTAAGTTAGAGCTATGTTCCTATGGTTTATTTAACCTTTTGACACTACCAAACTAAGCCTGGTCTAGTATTCTTTTGTCTGTTTTGTTTTAGCCACGGCATCTAAAGACAGAACAAGAGGAAGACGAAGAGCTACTGTCCCAGTCTCGCAAGGCATCCAGCGTCATTACCCAGTTTGAAAAAGACCCACACTACATTTGCAATGGTGAGATGAGAGATTACCAGATTAGGGGACTCAATTGGATGATCTCCCTTTATGAACATGGTATCAATGGGATATTGGCAGATGAAATGGTATGAATAAGTTTGGGATTCTAATTTCCTCTAGCAACTTGTTGGCTTTGTAGGCTATGTACTTGTGTAGAAGAATTCTTACAAAATCAATAATCTGTTGAATTTAAAGTTTTACAGATATCTGCAGAAATAACAGAAATCAAATTTTAAGCTTTTACAGATATCTGCAGAAATAATAGAAATCAAATTTAAAGCTTTTACAGATATCTGCAGAAATAACAGAAATGAAATTAATAGTGACATAAAACTTGTACTGCTCAAGTCTTTGTGTGTTTTATTAATATGTTTTTTTGGAAATGACTTGAAGCCACTGAGAGTGTGATTTGATAAGTAGAACAGTCATTTAAAGTAGCTATTATGAACCATATTAAAAAAAATTAAAAGAATTTCAATTAGTAAATGAATGAAACAATACTCAACCCGTGAAGGCCCTTCAGGCCGGTACTTATCCTCTGTTTCCTTCGCGTAAGTAGATGAGAGCATATGACTTCCCCTGGATGGGATGTCAGTCCATCGCAGATCAACTCCACAGGAGTGCTGGTACTCGTTGGACTGGAGCAAGTAAAGCAAAGTGTCTTGCTCAAGAGCACAATGCAGCGTTGGCGACAGGAGTCAAACCAAATACCTCTTGAATATGAGCATGACTCATTAACCACTAAGCCACTGCACCTCTATAGAAATGAATTGGACTAATAGGATAGTAAATCTAAACCCAAATAGGGCCAAACCTACATTTAATTGCTAAAGAATTACTTCCAAGTTATATCTTACCTTTATAGATATGCAATCTGGTTCCTAACCTGATCTTAATGCACTTCTAACTGAACTGAAAACGTAGTTACCAACCCAGCCCTGACCTCCATCCAGTATACCTCTAACATCCCTCACTTTTTCTCAGTGCGTTGTTAGACAACATCGCTGCGGCTGGTGGAGAATTTCTTACTGAAATTTCACTTTTCTAGCCATTTCATTCTAGCAGCTCCAACTGTGAAGGTTTTCGAGCTATTTTGCCTTTTCCACAAGCTTTTCCAGTCATCTTAGGTAAGATGAGGTGGCCTTAGGCCTGGGGAAAAATTTCACTCTCAGGATAGTCTCCATTGAGTTTGCACTAAGTACAGAGTAGATTTTCCATCTACCAGTACAAAACCGGTGGCATAAACGACAATTTCCCACTCTCGTGGCAATCTGGAAAGATTACATAAAGGAATGTTCTTACAAAGACCTTCAGTTCGGAACCTTGCTCTCCTTGGGACATGCAAGTGGTTCTCGAGACACTAGCATGGGCTCCGTTTGAGCCACCGTCTGAGTGTCCGCTTAAAGAACTGACGATTAAAACGGTTTTTCTACGCTCCACAGCCTCTACCAGACGCAGGCGTTTATGCGCTTTTGCTCAAAAAAAGCCATGTTCGCTTCAAATCTGGGGGCATAAGGCTCATGCCTGACCCAGCTTTGAATCAAACTTTAGAGTTTCTACTGAAACCGATATTCCTTCCGTCACTTTCTACGTTTTCTGACACATCAGAGGACAGGGCCTGGTTCCCCGTTCGATGTATTAAATACTATATTAAACTTACACAATCTTTACGGAACAACGTTAAAGCCTTATTCCTGTTTTTGCAAAATCCGCATCGCGCCGTTTTATGTGATACCATTTCGCAAGGCGATGTATGACTGGTAGCACCCATTTGGCCTGGTCAATTGCGGTTCCCTCAACTGCGGTTCCCTCAAGTACAGTTCCCTCAGCTGCTCAAACTTATCACTGGCTTCCTGTACAAACTTCCGGTCAGAGACGACTTTAGTCTCATTTCTGGGCTCCAGCAAACTGCACCACAATCCCAGAGCACTTCATATGACTGTGTGGCCACTGACTACTAATCCTTGATGTGACAAGGCCTTTTTAAGGAGTTGGAGACACCCCACTTTGCGGATGTTTTCTTCCAAACTTGGATTCTTCCGAATTCGGTGTCAGATTCAATCGGTTTCCCTGTATTCGGCATCTTTTGGTGACGTAACTGATTTTTCACTATACCAGTCTGACCTGTGTAAGTGCAGCGATACAGTCAAGGGCTTTAGGATAGCTGTAGCAACCATCCACCGAGGCTTTCCAGTTGGGTCGACGGTCACAGACTCGCGACCACTGGAGAAGATAGTGAAAGGAATGTACTTATAAAGACCTTCTTTCAAGATTCTTGTGCCCCTGTGGGTCATGCAAGTTTTCTTAGGCACACTGGTGAAAGCTCTACTCAAGCCACCCCCACATGCCCACTTAGGGAGTTGACGTTTAAAAGAGTTTTCTGCTTTCTGTAAACTCTACTAAGTGTAGAGGTGCTGTTTGTGTGCTTTCTCTCAAAGAAGGTCATATTCGTCATTCTCCCAGAGCCGGTAATCTTACTGTCACCTTCCGCACCTTCAGACCCATCAGAGAACAGTGTATGGTGCCCTATCTGGGGTCTTAAGAATTGCATTAAACGTACACAGCCGCTGCTCAGCGATACAAAAGTGTTTTTCGTTTTGTGACAGAGATCTCATCATACTCTGTCGCGAGACACTATCTCACCATGGATTGTTCAAAACAATCTCTTAAAATGGTCAGCGTTGGTCATGGAACAACCAGGGTATGCACTCAAGAAAGAGGCATAGCCCCTTAAACAGCATAATTCGTGCAGCCGTTTGGAAAATTCCTGCCACATTTATTCCCTTACATTTACTTGACTTACTTTCTGAAGTTAGTGTTACCCCGCTTACTTTTGCTTGAACAACAAAAGTTTTTCCACGGTTCAGGAATTCCTTAGTTTGCCTTACCTAACACATGCTTCATCTTTGATTGTGTTATTATTAACCAGTTCTGTCTCGTAAACGAAGTTGGTGAGTTTCGTTGCGTTATCTTAGACACAGCTATGATATTTATATCGTGTTCGAACGCTCTTTTTGTTGGCATGTTGTTTGAGATACTAACTCATGTTCATGCCGGGATTGCCTCAGTTACTGCTAATGGGTAGTGACCTGTTCAGCTTGACTGTAACTAGGAGATACTAAGTTTTCAGTAATTCCTGTTCAGCGGTATATCATTTTTAGAGCATAAGGTTTTATATATTTAAATAAGGAAAAGATTTTGACTTTTTGGGCCAGCCATTGTAGACTTCGGACCTGAACTCCCTTCTTTCCGATCCTAGGTTGCAATCTGATTGCATATTTATAACATGGAAGGTTTGGATATAACCTGAAGTAAATTTACCCCACTTACAGTAGTGGGGATATTTACAAGGGTTATACTTACTTTCCATGCATCCCTCCTGCCTTCCCTCTCATTCAGGCCTCAGTGGAATGTTAAGTGAGGGATGTTAGAGGTATACTGGAGGTCAGGGCTGGGTTGGTAACTACGTTTTTAGTTTGTTTAGAAGTGCGTTAGAATCATGTTATGGACCAGATTGCATATTTATAGCATGGAAGGTAAGTATAAGTCTCGTAAATATCCCTGCTACACTAAGCGGGGTAAATTTATTTTACCGCCATGCATTTCTTTGTAGTCCCCAGAGAAAATATCTATGAGAGTCTGAGGAGGGGAATTATACCTAATTTGCATAAATCCAAAATGGCTGCCCTATATACATGTATTCTATAACTTCTCTTAGGAAAACATCTACATGATTTAAAGTGATTAATATATATTTTCTGGCAGGTCGAACCATGTGTTTCAGTTTACCTGTCTTCGTAAACCAAGAAGGAAAAATACACTTGTAAAACTAATAAATTTGTGATATAACCAGTGTTGTGCTCTTGGCATCCTGCATGTGACGGTATATTGTGGTAGGTTCTTTCCAAATTTGATTGTAAACAAATGCATATCTTGAGACTTGAATTTACCTGGTATAGTTAAAAATAGGAGTAATAATCTTCTCAATTAAGCTAACATTTCACCTTTTCTTTCTTATATACAGGGCTTGGGTAAAACATTGCAGACTATATCACTGCTGGGATACATGAAGCACTTCAGAAACATACCCAGCCCTCATCTTATTATATGTCCCAAATCCACATTAGCCAACTGGATGGCAGAATGCAAAAGATGGTGTCCATCATTACGAGCGGTTTGCCTCATTGGTGATCAGGAATCCAGGGTAAGGTTCAGTTTTCACACTGAGGTTCAAAATTTGGGTGGGATTTTTCCCCTTTGTGTAATTTTTTTTTGTATTTTTTTTTTGGGGGGCGAATTAAAAAAAATACTGAAAAGGTCAAAATCCCCCTCCCCTCCAAAAAAAAAAAAAAATGCATGGCATTTTGATCTTTTCTTGTGGGAACCCCCACCCCCTAATTATGTTTGAGTGGGAATTTGATAAAATGTGAAGACTGGTATGCTTTCTTAAATCTTGAAACAACTTTAAAATATGTTTCAAGTGTTGACATGAGGAGTAAAGGGTGTTAGGCTCTGTGCTGAAAATATTTCATTATAAAATTTCAACTAAAGTTAGTCATGCATGTTCCCTCCAGACAAATAACTTAGCTCTAAATGCTTCAAACAGCCAATTATTGTTGCTCAGCAAGCTTTTTGCTTCACCACCCTCTCAGGCACAATTTGACCCTCGTTGTCGTGGTGCCGTTAAGACCTTATCAAACAAACAAACTATAAAGGCAAGCAAATACACTGCATTTGCAGGTTAACAATAGATCCTTTCATTGGATCAGTGGAGCGGAAAGTTCAGACAGGGCTAGTATTACACAAATGGTTGTGGTTTTTGACATGCAGGAAGATTAAGCTTTCGGAAACCCGCCGTACAGCGGATATTTTGATAAATTGTGGTAATGGTATTTACAAAGCATGGATTTATTTGCAGAAATGTCAGTTCCTCTTCTTGTACTATCTGGTGAATTTAGCTTCATTCAGATTGTTCTCTACAAGAAAGACAAAATATTCATTTCCTTTAAAGGCTTGATATGCTTCCAGATTTTTCTGATAATTTCCTCTGCCAACGAAGTTGGATGGAGAGTATATTTTTCCCCAGATTATTTTCTCGACAAGAAACGGGAAAATATGTAGTTCCTTTTCAAAGCTCGATATGCTTCCAGATGTTTCTGATAACTACCTCCCCCAACAAAGCTGGTACGGAGCTATTGTTTTCGCCTGCGTTTGTTTGTTGGTTTGCTTTTTTGTCTGTCTGCATTTTTTTCTGTCTGTCTTATGATTTGATTTTTAATTTAATTTGTTGTGTGGTTTTGTTATTGTTTAAGGGAGAAGCGATTAGAATTTGAGACATATTTGAACAGGGGAAGTGCGGAAATGCAGGGTATGATGAAATAGGGTGAGATCTGTCAAGACCTAGTTGAAACTTTCCAATGAAGTTTGCTGAACAATGAATTCATGCCGTGAACAGAAATCCAATCAATCAGTTTTCTTGAGAAAAATTAAATAAAGTGGTTTCTAGTATGAAAGAAAATCAAACAATTTGGTTTCTAGCTTGAAAGGAAATAATGGAATGTCAATCTTGCCTGAAAGAAACTCAAACAATGAATACTCAGCCTGAATAAAAACAATGATATGATATTTGGAGAAATCAGTCAGAAGGTAGAGGGTCTTGAAGTATCTGGAATGCAAATGGGCAATACAGATCAAATTTGAGAAAAAAGAGTTTCTTTGGGGATAAACTTAGAATTTCTGAGGTAGATCATATTGGAGATGGGGAAATGAACTGGGGGCAGAGGTATGCCCACTACAGAGTGTTAAAATTCTTGTGATCTGATATTGTACTTGAATCGTCCGAAAGCAAACCTGAAATTCAAGGAAATTAGCAAAATATGAAGACAAAAATTTGCACTTCTGCTTCGATAATTTTATATCATGTCAAGTATGGTTATTCTGTACATTTTATTTTTACAATAAAGTTTTAATGGTAGGAACAGTGGCTTTTTTCCAGGACCATTTTGTCAAAGAGCACATATTTGTTTTCTTTTGTTCTCCTTGAGACTAATGCGTTACATATAAAATGACTAAGTGGTTGGTATATGTTGGATGTAGAAGTAACAACAACATGTCTTGTGTATCATTCGATTCGCAGGCTGCATTTATACGTGACGTTATGATGCCGGGCGAATGGGACGTATGTATCACATCGTACGAAATGGTCATCCGTGAAAAATGTGTTTTTAAGAAGTTCAACTGGCGGTATCTCGTTATTGATGAAGCTCACAGAATTAAGAATGAGAAATCAAAGGTTTGTGGAGAGTTCAACTCTGAATGTGGTGTAGACATTTTGCAAGTTTCCGCTATCTGATATTTAGCCTGGGCTGGCATGTAAAGGGCAGGTTCCACCCATAGGTAAAAATTCGTTAAGAGTGCGGTCAATTGTAGTGAAGATATCGATGACAGTAACAAAACAACACGTTATAAACAGTAAAAGGATTATCACTTGAAAAAACTTTTATTTGCAGGCATGACTAGTTAAAGGGCTTGCTCAGTGGTTGAGCAAGTTTATCTCATACGAAATGGGGATGCTAGCAGTCAAAAACCTTATGCTGTTAAAGATGTTCTGTTTGATTTGCGTAGAAGTGATTAGCGTGGATTGCCGAGTATTAAAGATTGGTGCCCTCCAGGATTAGAAAAATACAAAAAAAGTCACTCGCCAATCATTTCTGCAACTTAGAGAGGCTTAATTAAGTGTGGCGAGTACCACAGTATATTATAATATTTCTACTCACCCCAATTTTTTTTTTTTGCTTTCTTATGGCAAGCAGGCAAGTGTTGTTTTCAACCCTGATGCCCTCATCTTCCCATTTCTCAAAAACATCTGAATGTGTTTTGTTGTATTTTTTCATGAGATTTTTTTTGGTATTAAAAACATCACATTCACCATCATCAATCTCAGCTGTATTATGTAAATCCTAGGTTTTTAGTTCTCCGTAATCTAAATTAGGATTAGCTGAATTTGAAGTAATACTTGATGGGCCGTGTTGAATTTTTACTGTGAATTTGATTTTGTATCTAATTTTTTTAATTGTACTTTAAGCCTTGCCGGTTCCGCTTTTTGGTTCATGGGTGGCCGTCAATCAGAAATATCGGGTACTTGTATAATCATAGATACAAATTTGCACTTTGAAATATTGAAAGAAACAATTTAGGCGATTTATGCGGAACTGGTTGTAGTCCTACAACATCCACCACAAAAACACGACCTTGGTCATTTCAACAAAGTAAAGAATGTTCGAAAATTTGGGCATCTTTAAGTTTTCAAATTAACCGTTGGGCAGAGAAAAAATATTATCAAAAATAAATATCCATGGTTTGAACGTGTTATAAACCGATGTAAAAAAATATCGAAAATACAAATTCAGGGTTCGAACAAATATAGAAATCTGATATGCTAAGAAATTGGTAAGAATATGTACACTTAAAAAGCAAACGTCGAAGCATCATTGTATTGCACACAGAACATTAATATGAAATTTGGAAAGTGAAAGTTCTATAAAAAATGTGTGTAGTGTGATACATAGTTGTATATATCCCTATTGTAATTAGAGTGGTAAATACCGTCATGGTTAGCATGTCCAAGCAAATTGACACCCTTTCCTATGTCCCACATGGCATCCCTTTCTGTGTCCCACATGGCATCCCTCCCTATGTCCCCCATGGCATCCCACTTGATGTCCCGCATCAGTGGCTTCCCACCTGATGTCCCACATGGCATCCCACCTTATGACCCACATTGGATCCCACTGTATGTTCTAAGTGGTATTCCTCCCAATGCCCCAATGACATCCTACTTGATGTTCCCATGGCCTCCTAGAAACCCTATGTTCCACATAGCCTCCTACCCTATGTCACACATGGCATCCCAACCTATGTCACACTGTGTTACTCTTGGCATCCCACACCATTTCCCACATGGTGTCCCACATGACAGCATTCCACCCTATGTCTATCATGGCATTCCACCACATCCCACATTGCATCCCACCCTGTTCCACATAACATTACACCCCATGTCCCACATGGCATCCCATCCCATGTCCCACATGACATCCCATATTATTATAACATTTTATTATTGATTTATCTATAGCTCTCTGAAATTGTTCGGGAATTTAAGACGACGAATCGTCTGCTGTTGACCGGAACACCTCTTCAGAACAACCTGCATGAGCTGTGGGCATTGCTTAACTTCCTACTTCCAGATGTGTTCAACTCATCAGAGGACTTTGACGCCTGGTTCAGCATGCAGGGGTGCCTGGAGGAGAATGTTGATCTTGTGCAGAGGTTGCATGGGGTAAGAGAGCAGAGAGGTTACTCACTTAATTTCAGTTTGAGAGAGCTTCAAAGAAGCTGAATCTATTCACGATCTTGTTAAAAAAATATTAAAAAAATTTAGTGACCAAAATTTTGTGCAAGATTATTGTTTTTGGTCTTGTACAAAAAGTTTAATGTAACTAAGCGGTTGCAGTCCTGATGATGGGTAACAAAACATACAAATGTTTAAAATATGGTTTTCAGGGATGTAAGACTTTCAGAATTTTCCTGAATTTTGGATGTTATCCTATAACAATAGGCTAATAGAGATTCAAGTAAAAATAAATTTAAACATCAAAGGTGATTGTATATTGGTCTTTCGATTGAACCACACACCTAAACTGGCATGTAGATCCTACGTTGGTGGGGTGGAGCGCTATGCATGTGAATTTCTAACTTTCACAATTTCAGTATTACCTACTTACAATCACACTGGGTATTGTGCAATTTTCGATGTTGTGATAAAAATGTGTGTTGCGTAGACATGCACAAATTATTGAGAATTTTTTTCTTTATATTTTTATAAAGGTTTTACGTCCATTTTTGCTGAGACGTCTCAAATCAGATGTAGAACGTGGCCTGCTGCCCAAGAAAGAAACAAAAGTCTATATAGGTCTCAGCAAGATGCAGAGAGAGTGGTAAGTATTTGGTTTCAGGGATGAGACTTCTTAGAATTCGTGTAATTGCAAATATGTCGTCATGAAAGCTGAAATGACAATTTTTGATGGACTTGAGTTACTGTTTTCTGTAAGTGTCCATTTTCCTATAAAGGTTCTATTAAACAGAACATAAGTCTTCACATGTTGAACAAGTTTTTTTTGTAGGTTTTGAGTTATGGCTGATTGAGTTTGAGCATTTCTTGTTTACAATTTGGTTTTCAAAGATTCAAAACCAAACTAATTTGGCCTCTATGCCTCAATTTGATCTTTACAATCTGGACAAGTTAAAGAACTATTAATTATACATCTTTGATTTTAGTGAAATGTTTATTGTTTCCCTTGCTCCCTACAACTCAATTGCTGAGTTCTTCCAGAAAAATCCTCTGTATAAAATTATCTCCTTCCTTCATCATGCCTACCTCTACGACCATATTTAACTCTCCTCTTCCACCCCCTCTCTACTTTGTTTTTGTTTCAACCATGCACCTCCCCTCACGATCACAGCTTTCTGACCTTTGGTCCTTAAATTTCTCTCATTCTCCCCCTGTTTCCTTTACTTCCTACCTCTAGAATGATCTGACCTCTCAGGCACAATTTGACCTTAGTCGTTGTGGTGCCGTTAAGCTTTCATCAAACAAACAAACAAACCTGAACTTGCCTCTTATACGAAATCACTACATGAATTTTTTCCTCAAACATTTTCTCCAGGTACACAAAAATCTTGATGAAAGACATTGACATTGTGAACGGAGCTGGCAAAACAGATAAAATGCGGCTCATGAACATTCTCATGCATTTGCGTAAATGCTGCAACCACCCATACCTCTTTGATGGTGCTGAGCCTGGTCCACCTTACACTACCGATAAGCATTTGGTGGACAATGCCGGTAAACTGGTGGTACTTGACAAATTGTTACCAAAGCTCAAGGCCCAAGGTAAGTCACTAACTTTTGCCATTGCTTGGTAGTAATTTTTTAAACTCTTTTAGTCTGGTCTTACAAAAACTAAGGGGAGAATGCAGATCTCTTTTTACATATGCAGTGGCCCACCAGTCACTTCTAGCACCACTATCTCAAAAAGTGTGGTAGTGGCTGGCCAACCTGCATACTTAATGAGCATTTTCACATTTGGAAGGAAAGAATATACTTTCAATGGATACTTCTAACCAATCTTTTGTCATTTTCTTATTAAAATCAAAAAGTAGAGGATCAGTCTCTCCCAGAACTCCACCCCCTCGCGCCAATCTATTTGCGTCGTTTCTGCTTTACGGATTCACTGTCTATCAATGACATTTTTTGAAAATTTGTTTAATAAAATAAAAGTCCTGCAGAATATGCAAGTGACTGTGTGGCATATCCCCAAGGAATACTACTGTCAGTCTCGTACTTACTCCAGCTTTGCTAGGGGTCAAGATTGTAGTGCTGGAGTAAGATTTTCTTCTTCTTTAGCAATTTTCTTGCTGCTTTTTATCCACGGGTGACATTCCAGTCTTGCTGTTGTGGACTACTTTGGCTGTCTTTTATCAATCAATCAATCAATGTTATTTCTATAGTGCCGAAAAACCAATTTTTCTAGGGCGCCAAACAGGAACAAGAAACTAAAATTTGTGGGCAAGGTAATGTTTTAGAAATTTTTGGTTCCAATGCTAATAGCGTAAGGAACCCATGCAGTCATGCTGATATGTGTCTGTGACAGCAAGCTCGTAAGCACAATATCTCAAAAACGATACACCGGATTCATGTCATATGTGTTACACTGATAGCCCATGGTCCGCAGATGTGCTCTATTGTTTTTGGTGGTGATGTCGTGCATATTAATGAGTAGGCGGGGCTTAGTGTAAATATTTTGAAATGCATATATCTGCTCAATTTCATATTTGGTGTAATTATGTTGTTAGCTAGTGTGTATATGCTGATGCTACAAGAATGTTGAATTTCATTAATATGCATGGTGGGCGGGGCTTAACATGATTAATTTTGTTGAAAAGAGCTTGTAAGCACGGCAACTCAAGAATGGTAAACTCGATTCATGTCATATTTGGTACAATGATAGCCTATGATCTGTTGATGTCCCCTATTGTTTTGTTTTTTATTGTGATGTTAACATATTAATGAGTAGGCGGAGCTGAATGTGAAAATCTTGAAATGCTTATATTTTTACAATCTTTTGTCTGATTTGTTTCATATTCAGAATAATGATATTGTTAAGTAGTGTTTATGTGTTAATTGTATAAAGACGTTGAATTTCAATAATTATGCATTGTGGGCGGGGCTTAACATGATTTTGTTGAAAAGAGCTTGTAAGAACAGTATCTCAAAAAGGACAGACTGGCTTCACGCCATGTGCGGTACACAGATAGCCCATGGCCTGTAGATGTGCCCTATTGTTTTTGGTGGTGATGTCATGCATATTAATGAGTAGGCGGGTTTCATGTTTTTTAGAATTATGATGTTAGCTAGTTTGTATGTGTTCATTTGATACAAATATTAAATTTCATTGATATGCTTAGTTGGCAGGGCTGAATATGGTTTTGCTGAAAAGAGCATGTAATTACGATATCTCAAGAACAATTCATGTCTTGTCAAAAAATTTTATGATGTGCAATAACATAATGCTTAAAACAAAATCAATCAGCTTGAAAAAAAAAAGCATCAGAACCACAAAGCCTTTTGGTTCTGGTTTGGACATGTCAATGGACTTTGCATTTCTGATGTGTACAGGCAGTTAATTCCACTCCCTGGAGCATAACAGGAAAAGGCTCTTGTTAGCGAAAGTCGTATAAATGATGATAAGACAGTTGAGTTCAGAGCTGCTATAATCCAGGCTTCAGTACTAAGCAAATGCTATAATCCAGGCTTTAGAACTAAGCAAATGCATAGTTGGATAGGCTATTGTGGAATACAAGCTAATGTAGTACACAAACTTCACACCATCAAACCCAAAGTCGAAACCAACACCTCTCTGCACAGTTGCAATCACAGGGAAGACATTGTTGTCACCCGCATCCGCCTTGGTCACTTCTCTCTCACTCACTTCCATCTCTTATCCGGCTCCCCTACCCCTCTCTGCCCCACTTGTAACGCCGATCTCTCCATCAAGCATATCTTTGAACCTGTCCCCTATACCAGAACTCCAGATCTCTTCTCTTCTCACTATCTTCAATCTTGGACTTTTCGAAAACTTTCCTTCCTCAAACATCATCAACTTCCCCCGCAACAACAACATTTTTCGCCACATTTAATTTCCCCTCTCCCTCCATTTCTACACCTAACCTTACTTACCTCCTTTTTTTTTTTTCTTTCTGCTTTTCCCCCTTTTCTCCTTTACAAACCTTCCATCTCCTCACTATCCTTACTCTTACACCATAATTTATTAACACCCTCTTGGCACATTTGACTCTGACTGTCGCGGTGCCGTTAAACATTAACAAACCAAACCAAACCAACATAGTTTGAAAAACAAAAATCCTCAAAATTCTGAAGCATTTTCCATCAGGGAAAGATTAAAACATGTTCAGCAAGGTTTCCATTGTTATCCATATAAACTGGTAGTAGTTTCTTTAGAAAAGGTGCCTAGTGACTGTATGATAATGCTATAGATGTTGAATTAACCTCTCTGAGTTATGAAATAAGCCACACCCACTATAGCAATGCGGTAACTAGGTGGGGCAAACAAACCTTAAATCTGCAATCGTGTATTACCATTGCATTGACATTTAGATGTTCAGAGTGGCCTGCAGCAAGATTTGATCCATTTATGGTATTTACCTGGATCTTTAGAGATTTTAGCAAAAGAAATGAACAAAAATAAGTTTGCTAATCATTCTGGATAACAGGAATCGGATTTACAAAGCCTGTAATGGGCTCTTAGGTGCAATTTTTGTTCACCATCTTGTCGTCACTCAGTATATGTGAGCAGAAATTTGTTTTGTGTAGTATTTTGCATTGACTGCATAGCGCGCGTTGTTAGCTAGCTGTACTGTACCAGTACCGTGTAGGAATTTTGCCCCACTTAGTTATGCAGATTTTGTTGCTAGGCAAATTCACGGGGTGATTGGGATGAAAAAGCTGTCAATCATCTAACTCAGTGAGGTTAATTACAGAGCACTGGCACATCTCATAAATAAATCAATGGTAATGTTATTTTCTGAATGCACCCATTGATTTGTCTGCCTGTTGCAGAAAACACAAACTGTGCATTTATCTTTTGTCAGTCATACCTTGAAAATTAAATACGCTATTAAAGACCCATCAGGTACTGAAAACGGAAGCTTTTTGTAGCTTCGATGACATTGTAATAGGGAACTTAATCTTATTGTAAATTCACAGATTCAAGAGTGCTGGTTTTCAGTCAGATGACCAGAGTCCTGGACATTCTGGAGGATTATTGCTCGTGGAGGGGTCACCAGTACTGCCGGCTTGATGGACAGACACCTCATGAGGAGCGACAGGTGAGATTCTACATAATTGATGATCATTTTTCCCTTTCTTATGTAAATGAAAATCAATTTTCAACATTGGTCACGAATTAGATCTGTTTTGAAACACATTATATATTGACGTAGAGAATAGGTGGTGGTGAAGATAGGTGTTGAGTAGGTAGCAACGACGTGAGCTTAGAAAAAGAAAATGTGCGATAAAAGAAGAAAATATGCGATAGAAGAAGAAAATATGCGATAGAAGAAGAAAATATGCGATAGACCATGAACATAGCAAAAAGTCCCATCAGAATCGATTCAAAATTGACCACTTTACAGCATTCTCAATTCTAGAGCCATATTATTAGAATTTTTGCAAATTTTATAAGAATTTTGTGACATTGCAACAAGAAAACCAAAATTGTTTCTGTATTTTTACTTTTTTCAATCCATCACCACTGTTCTTTGAACGGGAGCAGTTGAATACAACTAAGAGGATTTGGATTTCCACCATACTCTTTGTCAATTTTAGCAGGAGACAAACTGATGATGATTTTCAGTGACTGAAAATTACGCCAGAAATGTAATGAATCACATTGAAGTTTTTGAGCTGTTTGACACATCACAACTTTGGCATTCATAATATTTAAACTACATGTGCTCTTGCTGTAATTGAAAGACTATTTTGTTGTGAATCGGACCACAAACCTTTAGCCACTCCTCTGACCCTTCATTTCAACCAACATGACAAATCATCTTTGCAGATTAGGGATGTGCATTTTCATTTAATTCAGGAAAAGATCCATTTTTTTCAATCGTTTATCGTGTACAGGACCGTTGACAATTAGAGCTGTAAACGTTTAGGGATTTTAGTAAACTTATACACGCCCCAAAAAGTGAGCGTGTATCATTTAAACACGTTTAGTACCGTAATTTTCGGAAATACACCAAAATTGCTCCAAATTTACGAGGCGAAGTAAAAAAAATCGCGCAACCAGTATGGCAAAAGTATTGACTCCATTGCCTAAATAGACGCTCGTGTTTTGCTTTCCAAATCGTAAAAAGTTTACTTCTACAGAATAAGTCATCATTTTTATGGAAAATATGCATGGAAATTCAGTTTAGAAAGAACAGATAACTTCCCTTCAATGTCATTTAAACTCAACATCGCATAACTTTTTTCGCCCTACTCGCTATGGCTTTCAAAGTTCCACCGTAAAAATCTTGCATACTAGGCCTATGATACCTTGCCATAAAACATTTCAAAACTACGCCACCACCCCGGAAGTTCTGAAATATCAGTCCTCTAGAAAAAATGGCCGCCATCTTTGCGAAGCACCTAGAATTTCAGTTTTGTCAAAACCTTTTTATGTTTGTTTATTTTGCAATAGTTTTTCTTTTTTGCAAAATTTATTTGACTCATCAGGTAATATTTACATGTAAATGTACTAATTGTCACGATTAAAGGATTTTGACTGTTTGATGGTCGATTTAAGAGCTTGTAAAACGGGCCTTGATTGTGTGGGATTTAAAGCCTTATTAACTATGGCCTAATCTTAGGCCTATTGTTAGTTTCACTGTTTACTGCTGCACGCACATTCATGGTGCATTTTACAAGTTAGCCTACTTGGGTTTCGGGGAAATCAAAGTGCATAATATTCCCATTCATTGGTGATTCGCACATTTAAAAAGGATTATGCTAATCGGGTTTACAGTTTGTAAAAAGTCATTGATTGGAATTTTGTCAGCCGAATGTGTGTGTGATTTGAATCATGAATGATCATATTGATTTTTAACGGCAAGACTGACTATAAAAAACGTTTACCCGCAATGAAGTATTTAGTAAAGGTTTACAAGGATTTGCGAGCGTGTAGCGTGTACACGCTAAACGGTCACAGCTCTACTGACAATGCGATCACACTCCGAAAATTCCAGAAATTTTTGTGGAATTGGATCTATCCCTACAATAAACACAACATAACCATCGCGATTTCCAGTCTTAAATATAAGTTAGGATTGTCATAAAACTTGAGTAGGGGGCTATATTTAGTCTTCAAATTACCAGTAAGGCTGAAAAAAGCTGTCAAAAATAATGATCCATGGTTTTGACGCGCTTTAAAATGATGCAGAAATGAAATATTAGCAAGTAAATTGCCGTGTCTTGCAAGCATTTTGATGTTTTCGACACATATCCCCATGCTGTACAGATTCAAAAGTACGCCACTAGCTTGCAGCTAGGGTACTGTATAAAAGAATATATTCCAACCCAGTGTCATTCCCAACTGTACTGTATGTATGCAACCCTCTTGGCAAAATGACGCTGATGCTTACAAACCACATTGAAATCTCAGTAACTCAGAACCATTTTGTTTGTTTGTTTCGTAATCTTTTTTTCTTTTTTGCACTATTTATTTGACTCATCAGGTAATCTTTGCATTTATTTGTGGTGAAAATAACAATCAATGCTTTTTTGTCCGTGTATTTCTGGATCCATTTAACAGCATGTAAAACGGGTGTTAACCTAATTCAGATTTAAGCCTGTATTGTTAATCGGCCTGAACCTACATCAAGTAGCTCTAAATTCGGCGAATCAAAGTGAAAGATTTGTGGGAATTTAACTCCCGCATTAAAATTGATTAAATCCAAATCGTTGGTTGATCGTTCGTGAAGTTTGAATTGTAAGATATTGATTAAATGTTTTTCTGTGGTGTAAATGAATATTCATAATGTGAATGAATATTGATTTTCGAATAAATGGAAAGTATTGTTGGGAAACTGATAGGGACACTTTCCGTGTAAATGATGTATTAATTTTGTAAACGGTAAACGATGTTTTCGATTGTGTACACGGTAATTGGTAAATGGGTCGCATCCCTAGTGCAGACACTGTGAGAAGTAAAGATTGGAATTTGATCCAATGTGAGTAAGAAACTGATCATTTGTGTTAATTGTTAATAAGCTTTTAAGCCCCGAATTATGCTTTTAAATCAGTTTTTACAAGTCCAAATTTGTCTTGAATAGCTAGTGGGTAAGAATTGTATTAAAAAAGTGTCTGTCAGACATTGGTGATTAGTCTGACTGTCATTGCCGACCACTGTTCATTCTGATTGGTCAATATTTGTTTTGTTGTTAATATGTGCGTTTGACAAATGAGAATGAATTGAATATTGCAATCAACAGAAAAGCATCAATGAGTTCAACTCGCCTGGAAGTGAGAAATTTGTCTTCATGTTGAGCACACGTGCCGGTGGCCTGGGAATCAACTTAGCGTCGGCAGACATTGTGATTCTCTATGACAGTGACTGGAATCCTCAAGTAGATTTGCAGGCTATGGTACGTCTCAAAACTTGGTATATCCTCTTAAGGTCTGTGTTTACTCGCAACAAACTTTAAGGAGCACTAGACTTATCTAGCACACAACAGTAAAGACAATTTCTGGTTAATATGAATATTCAAGTAACCATTGCCCCCACGTTGTCAGTGGGCCATGGAGGCATGAAGTTTATTGATCTTCTGTGCATGATATATTTGTGAAGTTTGCAAAAACAAGCGCCCTCATTTTTTGGTCTAGTGCTCCTTTAAGCTCAGTTCTATATCTATTAAAACAGAAGTTAGCAAGAAAACCCCTGAAGATTTGCGATTCTGCAGCCTTTTGAGATTTTTAATTATATGGAAATGTGTATGCACAATTTGTACAGACCATAGACCTAAAACGTTGTGTGTTTGGCACACGAGGCTGGCATTTGCTGTAGCCAGTAGCTGCAATAGCTTGGCATCAAGACTACAAGGGAGTCCTGCTGAGTTCATGTCAAGGAGAATCATGCAAACAAACCAAGCTTTTTTTGTGTTTAATTCCTGTCACATTGAGAAGAAGAGCAACTGATTGTTAATTGGAAAAAAACCGTTTTCATTAATGTTCTTTGACTTAAGGTTGTGACGGTTATCCGTTTACCTGGCCGTTTGTTTTATTATTCGTTTAGGAAATCATGCTCCGTGTAAATGAATTTTCTTTCAATTTTTATATTTGTTTTTTAACGTTTGCATAAAATCACGAATCCATCTAACAACCTTTTTCTTCTCGTGTCAATCTTTACCCACTAAGTTATTGCCTTCACGTTTCACCCGGGTCCATATGCATAACACTAAATATTTCCACGGTGCCTGGGATCTAATGGAACGCAGCTAGCTTGTGCAAGGAAGGCACATGCTAGCGTTCATTTAATATAACACCATCAAATACACACACACAAAAAATGTCCCTCCGTATGTATTCATTATCGAATCACAGTATATATTTCCCAACCACTGACCGGCCCATTTTTTCTCTCAAAACCACACTGTAACTACTAATAAGTTCATGGGGATACTGTACTAACTTTTTTTACATTCCACATAGAAGAATCATGGAGTGAGCCACGCAATATTTAAGGGGAATCTCATGTTAAATCCGAACTGCGCATGTCTTAGACACTCCTGGATATCTCAAGCGCAGGTATTGCAGACTTGCTGTGTGTGTGTGTTAACAGGGATCCCAAATAGCTAATCCCTGGTGTGAACATGTGCAGTATATTTTATGGCGGTTTGGCCTACTGTACTTAACTTCTTAACTTTGTTGACAGTGCTTGGATTATTATTGGGATTATTAAAATAAACTTTTGTTTAAAATTATTTTGCAGAATTGCTAATGGTATTTTCCTTACATATTTTCTTCAATAAAAAACTAGGTTTGTTACAGTGCAGTATTGTGATTTTTGTGGTTTTCATTCTCTTGAAGACATTTGATCATGTGTAATGAAAATGATTGAAACCCGGTGGTGTGCGTTCTCTTTCCATTAGTACCATTTATTTTCCATGAACTTTCTTCTTGCATTTATCAGTTAGGATATAAATTTACCACTATTGTTTCCACTCGTTTATAATATTAACCCCAACATGGAAACAATCCATCCCCAAAATGTCAGTAGGCTTTGCAAGTTTGCATGCGGGAATGACCAATACATGCATGATGTGAGTGATTATGCACATAAACAGTACAGAATATCATGTCACTGGGATAATTACGTCATCCCTTATGGTTAAATGGTTAACCAAGCGTAATGGTGATTGGTGAAGGCTGTACGTTTATAAAAATGCTGACTGTTACAAGCTTACTTTAAATTGACTTCCACTGTCTAAGTTTGACTGATAAGACTTTGACATCAGAATTGTTGATTGAAGTATACTTAGCTGCATTTTTTTAAGTATGTAGGAAATATGATTATTCAGCATGGTTTGGGATTACCATTTAAAGATTTTTGAGGAAATTTATTTTCTTTTTCCTCTGACTTTTTTCCCCACAAGCTTGCTTGCCTTTATTACATCCCTTTTGCTAAAGCCTTTTTTTACCCCCTTTTTATTGACATAGGATCGAGCTCATCGTATTGGCCAGAAGAAACAAGTGCGTGTGTTGCGATTTATCACTGAGAACACTGTTGAGGAGAGAATTGTGGAAAGAGCAGAGACCAAATTGAGGCTGGATAACATTGTCATCCAACAAGGTAAATTATTTGCTGTCCCGTTTGTCATGTATTTAATTAGGAAGAATTTAATGACACATCAGAGGTGGAAGAATTTTTTTTTACTTTTGGCAACTTGGCTGGATGCTGTGCTGAGTACACTGTAGTTCATGTCAGTGTTTACTTTAGAATCCTGCACATTTGATGAAATTCCTGCTCAAAAATGATTCAAGTGGGGTAAATTCCCACCTAAAAAATTGGCCAAATATACCAAAATTGGCATTTATTCAGCCAAATTTGGGTATTTTTGGCCCTTTTAGGTATTTTTGGCCTTTATTAGTAATTTAAAAAAAAAAAAAAAAAAAATCCACCCCTAAAAAAAACAAAGAATTACAAGGAGGGAAACCCCCCCCCCCCTAAGAAAAAATTAACAAAATATGAACCTTACTTTAAACATGTTTTGTTGTCATGATAGACACAAGATTCTATCACAAATACACAGTTTTAAAAGCAATTGGTCTATCTGATTTCACCTCCACTTTTAAGGCTCTACTAAATTGTACAAGTGTAATACAAATTCTGATAGAAAACTGGTTGACCGTAAGTCATGCAAAAATTATCTGTTTGAGTGATTTTTGGGTGCCGCCCATGAGGTGATTTTCTTGATCCCTATGTTGGATAAGTTTGCTGCTACCTTTGTACATTTTGTTATTTCAAAAACCACAAGTGTTTCATTTTTTCAAAGTTTTAAATTATCCTTACCAACATGTAAGTAATTCTTGTGAGTACTAGCACAACATTTGTTTTATTTTGAGCCCATTGTGTAATAAGATTTATTGTACTAGTAATTAAAGCTTGAAATCCAAATTGCACTTCAGAACCATTAAAACCTTCAGGTTTTCTGGTTAAACCCACTAAGTCTTCTAATTAGCCGTTCTATCATATGTATTGACTGACCATGCGTTTATTTGATCCCTAAGGTCGATTACTTGATTCCAACGTGAAAATGAACAAAGATGAAGCTCTGCAGATGATCAGGCATGGCGCCAACTTCATCTTCTCTTCCAAAGATAGTACCATCGAAGAGGACATTGATCGCATCCTTCAAAAGGGGGAAGAAAAGGTAACACCACCCGCCAAGCTCCTTTATGTTATGATCATACACAAAGTGGGTTTTTTCTACTTTGTTGTATGGTAGAAGCAAGAATTATAAGTCATTTGCCCAAATTTCCAATAAATTAAAACATTAATTCTGATAAAATTAACTAATATTTTATTCATATTGTTTTCTAAAAATGACATCAACACAATTCTTGATTAAAACAACATATTTTTATAATCTATTAACTTTCTAGCTTATAAGAATTTGTTTTTCTTTGCATGTGTCTATGAATTTTTATTTTTTGATGATACTGATACAAAGCTTAAGAACTTAACCCTTAACTCAACCACGCCACGATATCATCGCCTTTTTCGAAAAATAAATTGGGATCGGGAAGTCCTATGGAGTAATCTTGGTATCATTTTAAAGTACTAAGATATTTCTTTCACAAAATGTAACTTTTATAGGGGTCATTTTACAGAATTTTGAGAAAAAGTAGCTTGAGAAAGGTAAAACTCAATAATTGGTTTTAAAAAATTGCCAAAAGATGTTTTTGTTTTCCCTTTTAAATCTTACAATAACTTCAAGATCACAGTTTTGCTTCAAAATCAAACATGCAAATCCTAAGACATGATATTATTGATTTCTGGTCTAATTTTTTTATAATCCCTACCTGCAATATTTTGTTCTGGAGAAATTTAATGAATTTCTGCCATTTTTTTTCTTTTTAAAAATTCTAGATAATAATAATAATAATACAAATAATTTATAGATTAGCATCATTGGAAAGGAAATTTGATAATGAATGTAAATATGTACAATAACACAAATCTCTTTTTTCAATATTGACAAGAAGTTATACTTGTGCAAAGATTGGCTATTTGTTGACCAAATTTAGCCAAAAATTGCTTAATTTGCATATTTTTGTCCAATATTTCCTAAAATTCAAAAGATAAATATCTTAGCTTCCATTCCAACCAAACTTGTAATGACAGAAAATGAAAGGTAGGTTGTCAAAAATGTGTATGAAAAAAGTTCTCACATTTTTCAAAGCCCTGGTAGAGTAAGGGGTAATGTCAAAGCACATTGGAAAGACAATTTCAAGAATAACTAGAAATTTAGCATGTAGATTGTATACCTCTGCCACTTGGCAATTCTAACATTCCTAATGTTTTTTAGTTAATTCCCCATCCCCCCAATACAATCTACCTCAGACAGACCTGGAAAAAAGCCACTGTTCGGGGAATTATAATTGTGGGGGAAGAAAAAAGGGGGGGGTAATTCTTAAGTTTGTTAAGATTTCGGCCACAATATTTTCGGTTCATTGCTCTTAGAATGTCATCCCACGTAATTATGTGATGAATGATATACATTAAATCGCATTCATATTATTTTCTCTAACAATTTTTTGTGGGAACATTTTTACACCTTTGTTTAGAACCATGGGAATTTTGTAATTAGTTTCGCCTCAAGACTTTAGAAATCCTAGTTGCCTTTGAAGGATTCTTCCCGCCATACAAGTTGTTCTAAATAACATTAAAAGAGTTTATCACCATAACTTGTTAGTATAATTCTTGATGATCATCTATATTTACAGACAGAACAGTTGAATAAGAAATTGAGCGCACTCGGTGAAAGTGGTCTTCGTAATTTCAGTATGGATACTCCACAGGAAAGCATCTATTCTTTTGAAGGAGAAAATTACAAAGAGAAACATAAACAAATGAATCTTAGCTGGATTGAGCCGCCCAAACGTGAGCGCAAAGCAAACTATGCTGTTGATGCCTATTTTAGGGAGGCGTTGCGTGTGAGTGAACCCAAAGCGCCAAAGGTAAGTCTCATATTTTAGCTTGACTAAATAACCTCTCTGACTCAGGTGATTGACAGCTTTTTCAACCAATTACTGCATGAATTTGCTTAGCAACAAAATCTGTGATCTGCGTAACTAAGTGGGAGCAAAAATCCTACGCGGTACTGGTACAGTCAATGCATATATTGCACAAAGCAATTTCTGCACACACAGACCGAGTGACGACAAAATGGTGGACAAGAATCGAACCTGTGGGCCTGTTCTGGCTTTGTAAATCCGATTCCTGTTACGCAGAACATTTAGCAAAGACAATTTTTGTTCATTCCTTTTGCTAAAAACTCTAAATCCGGAGAAGTGGATCAAAACTTGAGGCAGGACACATGAACATCTAAATGTCAACATAAGTGTCATGCATTATTGCAGATTTGAGATTTGTTTGCCCCACCTAGAGGTTTGTTTGCCCCACCTATATGTTTGTTTTCCCTACCTAGAGGCTTGTTTGCCCTACCTAGAGGCTTGTTTGCCCCACCTAGAGGTTTGTTTACCCCACCTATAAGTTTGTTTGCCCTACCTAGAGGTTTGTTTGCCCCACCTAGAGGTTTGTTTGCCCCACCTAGAGGTTTGTTTTCCCCACCTAGAGGTTTGTTTTCCCCACCTAGAGGTTTGTTTGCCCCACCTAGAGGTTTGTTTTCCCCACCTAGAGGTTTGTTTGCCCCACCTAGAGGTTTGTTTGCCCCACCTAGAGGTTTGTTTGCCCCACCTAGAGGTTTGTTTGCCCCACCTAGAGGTTTGTTTGCCCCACCTAGAAGTTTGTTTGCCCCACCTAGAGGTTTGTTTTCCCCACCTAGAGGTTTAAGGTTAATTGAAGAATAGTGAGTTTATTTTATTTTTTTTAATTGCATTTTGGGCAATAACTCGTAAATGCTATGTGGTATTATAAGGAAACATTAAACATAAGTAGAAGTCATAGAGACATTGTCCGTGAATGCATTTTCAGGAACAGTCAATCACGTTCTGTTACTAGGTTTGAAGTTGTCATTTGGAGTGTTGAACAATGATAACTTAATCTTTGTGTGAGATGTTCAGGAAGAATGTTCATATTAATTCCAGTTTACATTAGAAAACATTAATCTTGAACATTTTAAATTGTTTTGACATAACTTCACAATAGCCAGTGGAGCATAAATTTAGTAAAATTTAAAATAGAAAACTCAGCCATACTTGAATGTTTTCTATTTGATATATACCCATCAAAGCAGAAGCATTTCATCTGCAGCTCCCACTCATTCAACTGTTAAGAGAAGTAATAATGGTTGAATAGCTCACACCGTCCTTCTGAGGGGACGTTAAGCTGTCAGTCCGACGGCAGGATAGTCACTCCCTGCCTGATTCTCTGAGCACTATTCGAGAAGAAAAGCGTGAAAACGCGGTGTTCATTCACTTCCTGTCTTGGCACAGTCAAGTTCATGTGAGCTGATTCGTTGGCAGCTGGAGAACTTGTCTGGTGGCACTGTGGTCGATATTGATTGAATGGCACGGAATAAAAGCATGTTGTATGTATGTAAATATACCCAATTCGATTACATAATGTGCATTTCAAATGAAAAATGCTCCCATAAAGACATATGTGTCTTTATACTTCATGCATTGATCAAGTTACAAAATGACATAAGATCTGTGATATTACAGAAAGATTTTTGGCTGTGTTACTCTTTGTTTACAATCACTCACAAGTTTCTGTTACTTGTGTATGGGGCACGTGGCTGTTTTTTTTTGTCGTAGATGTCATGTGTGTGCTTTTAGCAGGAAGAGGAAGAAAATTATCTACGAGTGCAGGATCTGTGAGAAACCACTTTGTGCTTCACCTTGCTTTGATATTTATCACACATAGTTTGATTTTTTTACAAATGTGGAATAAGTTTGGATGGAAACTTTGTGAAAGCTGAGCAATTACTATACAAATAAAAGTTACGAAAAGTTTCATTGTATTTATGTTGAAGAAAACCAAGAAAAAGATAATTATAATACTTTTTTGTAGTAAATATTTACAGTTAAGCATTTTTCTTATCATTTCTTTTAGATTTGGCAAAAAAAGAAGGCATTTTTGCAAAAATTAATTATGCAATGGGATAAAGATTACAATATTTTAATTCCGCAGTTAACTGGTTAAATATCACTTTCTTTCTGTACACAGGCTCCACGACCACCAAAACAACCAAATGTTCAAGACTTCCAGTTTTTCCCCCCAAGATTGTTTGAACTTTTAGACAAGGAAATCTATGCTTTTAGAAAAAGTATAGGCTACAGGGTGAGTGATGTACTTCTTGCTGTAACATAAATGATGGTCATTGTTTAGCATGTAATCATTCGATTTTATATAGAGTTTATTGCCATAGCCTTAAAGTGCTGGGCCTCTTTGTGCCATTGTATCACAAACTGAAAACTTTCTCAAATTTCTGGGGCAGGGATAAGTATTTCCTCTGATTCAGGGATCTCCATCCACCGAGGGATAAAGATAGAAGGCAAAATGGCTGCCAAGATTTGCACTGAACCTGAAACTTTGCTGACCTGAAACCTATTGAGACCTGCCAACTAGTACGATTTTGCCGTATTTAATACAGGAAAATATTGATAATACGATTGTACGTTTTTCGGCACCAGAATACAATTTATTTATTTTTATATATTTTTTTCTTTTTTCTTTTCACTCATACTTTTTACGCTCGGTTGGCGTTCATGTCCTTTTGAAGGATTGATTTTGCCGACTTAACCAATTCAGATTCAGATTCGTACAATAAGAGAAACTGAAAGTACAGTGGTAATTTTTTTTCAGCCACAGTAAACCTTTGTTTTGTATATTTTGTTTGAAGAGTACAGTTTTTTTTATCAAAAATACAACTTTTGTAGTCCCAGAATACAGTTTGGTGATCTTAAAGGTTGGCAGGTCTGCTATCATCTCCAATTGTATGAATAAGACCTGACAATAAAAAAAAATAGGTAGTAGCAACTTACCAGCTACTAAGAAGTGAGCAGTCTGGTTTCCATAGTCGTATGAAAGCATGCTGTTGCCGCCTGTTGTCAAGGGATATTTGTCCAAGCGAATTTTTTTTTATAAGAAAGTGCCATTTTCAGATCCCACAATATTGTGACTTTGAGCTGGGACTTTTCAGAACAACACCTGTCTGCACTTTCTGGCAAAACGCCTGCACCTATACTCCTTGTCATATGTGGTGACGTTATGAAAACATTGATTGGAAAGTTAAAACTGATATCACTGAAGTTAATCACAATGTGCGATTGGCAAATTAAGTATGAACACTTGTGCATGCGTGCTAAATAGGCTGGCTTAGGTGAAATTTTAAATATAACAATTTCTTTTTTTGAAAGCTTGCCCCCTGTACAACCTTCCCAGAGCTTCCCTCGCTCCCCACAACTCCATTGCTGAGTTCTTCCAGAAAAATCCTCCGGATAAAATTACTCCTTCCTTCATCATGCTTCCCTCTACAACCATATTTAGTTCTCCTCTTCCACCCCCTCTCTACTTTGTTTTTGATTCACCCATGCACCTCCTCTCTCGATCACAGCTTTCTGACTTTTGTTCTTGAATTTCTCTCATTCTCCCCCTGTTACCTTTCCTTCCTACCTCTAGAATGATCTGACCAATCAGGCACAATTTGACCCTAGTTGTCGTGGGGTCGTTAAGACCTCATCAAACAAACAAACATTTGAAAGGTTCAGCATGTTTCCCTGTGCAATATCCACATTGATTGAATCATTGACCTCAATGTTACATTAGTTGTTGTTCTCCTTAAAGTTTTGGACAGTCAGACCCGACCTGATATATAAGCAGGTCGGGTCAGACTTTTTGCCTGTATTTTCTTTATTATGAAAACCACAAGTAATTAGGATCAAATTTCCCTTATCAATGGCCCCATTGTACTTGTTCCTCTATTGGTCCTGAGTTGTTGTGGAAGTTGGTGTTGAGTATCATAATAGCAGTGGATGAAGTGTATTGTGTGGATGAGTGCTTATTTTGATTAAGATAACTGGTCTCATTATTTGCTACAGTAAGTTTGTGGTTATGATTTGATGGAAGAAAAAGTCATGAAGCATTTACAGTGTACTATTTTCGACGTACAGCAGCAAAGTGCCCTTGTAGATAAACTTCTCACCCACCTTCAAAATTCCAGGCTATGGGCTTGGAAATTGGGCTTGAGCTTATGATGTTACTATTGTAAATCTCTTTTTCTATGTTCCATTTAAGCATTGAGCTAAGCGTAAAGCACTACATTGTTCTATTTTCAATGTACAGCAGCAAAGTGCCCTTTGGTATCAAATTCCCCCTCTCCCTTCCCTTTTCTCCTCCCTTCTAGTTCCTGGTTATGGACTTATTACACATTGGTATATGGGCTAATGATGTTGTTCTCTTTTCAAAGTGCCCTTTTATATCAAAGTTCACCCCCTCTACTTGTTTTAATTTCTGGCTATTGGCTCGGAATATTGAGCTACTGATGTTTGTTTCTGTAGGTTCCATTGGACCCGGATCTTCCAAACCCATCTGTGGCCAGGAAGGAGGAGCAGAGGAAGATAGATGAGGCTGAGCAGCTGCCAGAGGAGGAGATTACTGAGAAAGAGGACTTGCTTCTTCAGGTGCATAATCTTATTTATTTACTTTCAATTATATCCTAACATCTATACTATTATTATGCAAATGCCTTTGCAAGAGGCCCCATCAAACCAACAAAAAAAAATATTAATAATAAACATAGATTTATGAAGCACTTTTTGCTTGGGCCTCAAAAGCACTGAACAAGTTCACAAGCAGTCAAAGTAGTTGATTAATAAATTATGGGGTTTTGAATAGAAATTGAAAAGGATTAACTGATGGTGCATTCCGAATAGAAGACAATAGATTGTTTCAAAGAGAAGGTGCAGCAGAGATGAAAACCATTTCATGATGAAAGTTTTGTTTTGATGGTGACTGACAGCCAGAAGCCTTTTTGTAGATAAGCAAAGTTGGTGTTGCCGATGGTGTTGGAGAATTAACTGCTTAATGTATCCTGGAGTAAGTCCATTGCCACCCTCCATGCTATTAGTTGTATGCTGCCCATTCACAATCATTTTAGTATTGCCTGAAAAACAACGTTTTTCAGTTCCTCTGTATTAAGTGATTTGAGTAGGGGTCATATTTGGATGATACCTTAAATTGTGATCGTTTTGTCTTACACAGGGATTCAATTGGTCAAAGAGAGATTTCAACCAGTTCATCAAGGCTTGTGAGAAGTATGGTCGTGATGATAGTGACTCCATATGTAAAGATGTTGAAGGAAAAAGTCCAGATGAGGTAATTTCCCTTCATCTGTCCCTATTTGTGTATCGTGTCCTTGAAAGAAAAAGAAAAAAAAAAGAAGCATTTTTTTGGAGATATTTCATGTTTGTTACTAAATTGGTTTATTATTTTTGAGCTACTGTGTGGAGTGATTGGGATGTATTTGGAGGGTTGAGGGGGCAGAAAAGTTAGGGGAAAGGAAAAGTTGCCAGGTGAAAGAAGCTATTTAAGAGCATGGGAAGTTTGGGTAAAGGGGAGAAAATGGAGCACAATGGGAGATGAAAAATAATTTTGTGCAAAAGAAGGTAATATAAAGGGAAATGGGCAAGTCAGGCAGGGAGGGGAATGATCAAGGTAGTGAAAAAGATAGCTAAGCATGATGCACCTGACATCAGTTTCTTGCGTATTTTATTATTCTTTCTTACTTTATTGATTAAATTTGTATACATTGCATCTTATGCTTTTATAATTTATTTATTCAACTTAGGTACGAGAATACATGGATGTCTTCTGGGAAAGGTGCCAAGAGCTGACAGACATCGAGCGTATCATGGCACAGATTGAACGTGGTGAAGCCAAAATCCAGCGCAAGATTGGAATCAAGAGGGCTCTTGATTCGAAGGTAAGGTGTTAGGCATTGTATGTGTTCAGGAAGGATGAATTTGTGATGTTTCTTTCCTGTGAGTAATTTCTTAATACAAATTATATATAGTTAAATCCATAGGGCTCCCCCTAGATGGGATACCAGTCCATCCAACGTTAATTCCCCTGGCACTCATTTTATAACTGAAGTGGACTGGAGCAAGTGAAGTGTGTCTTGTTTTAAGGCCATTACGAACGCAACACAGTGAGCGATTTGAACAAATTTGAATAAAAGAAACCTTTTACCTCCTTGTTTTTAGAGATCGATTGTCATCATATAGTTATTTTAGATTATCACTGAAAATTGATTTAAAAGATGTTTCTATGCCCATTACTGCAAAATTCGCGTCGGCGACAGAAAATTGCCCCCCCCCCTACTAAAGTGAATTTCTCCAGTTTGATCAAAACAGTATTTCTAGCAAACTTTGCAGTATCATTAGAAAGCCTCAATTAATTGTAAACTTAATCGTAAGTAAGCAAAAAGTCAATCCATCTTATATTTTTGCCTGTCTGATTTTCTAAAATATCACTCACAGCGTCGATTTGGTGTGTAACTGCCTTAAGTACACAATTCAGTGCTCGTGACTTGAATCAAACCCAGTGCCTTTTGCATACGCGCATGACTGCTTAACCTCCGAGCCACTGCACGTCAATTATTTTTAGATTCTTGGTTAATTTTCCATGTATTTCAATTAATTTTATGCTATGATAATACTTACAGTGTAAATTCACCCTCATAAAATATACATTTTTTTTCTTTTACCAGATGTCCCGCTACAGGGCACCATTCCACCAGCTCCGTATCGCCTATGGAACAAACAAAGGCAAGAACTGGACAGAAGAGGAGGACCGGTTTCTGGTGTGTATGCTGCACAAACTGGGCTTTGATAAGGAAAACGTGTATGATGAGCTGAGAACAGCTGTCAGGCAGGCCCCACAATTCAGATTTGATTGGTTCATCAAATCAAGAACAGCCATGGTAAGAGGATAGCATTTTTAAGAATTGCATGAAAGGTGGAAAAAAAAATGTTTTTTATGTGTATGAAATTTTCAGATTAATTTCTTCTTGTTTTGTGCAGTTATGTTTTATATTGAAGAAGTGTGTAATAATGTACTCTTAATTAAGCAGGGATATGAGAGCTCCACAATTTCTTTCACTTTGCATTCTAAATGAAATATCCACGTTTTTTAAAACTTATGTTGATTACATACATTGTTACTGCCATACATTTAGCCCTGTCCACCATGCATATTAATGATATAGAACATGTTGATAACATGAACATCTACGCAATAACTGATAACATTATTAGAGCAAGTATGACGCAAAATGGACAAGAATGTTACTTTAAGCCCGCCTCACTCATTAATTTTCAGGACATCAGCACCAAAAATAATAGGGTTCGTCTACAGACCAGATCCTACCTATATACCAAATGTTAAATGATTCTACGGTACTTCTCAGTGCTCTTGAGATATCGTGTTAACAACTGCTTCTGTCACACCCACACATGCTGTCATACACCCACACATGCTGTCACACACCCACACATGCTGTCACACACCCACACATGCTATCACACATCAACACATGCTGTCACACACCCACACATGCATACATACTGTACCTACGCCAGCACGACTAAATAAGTTCCCTTTACTTTCGTCAATAGAACTAAAAAAGATTCACAATATCACACTTTAATTATTCAGAAGAAGAATTGAAATCGGTAAATTTCAAATCTAGATTGAGGCTCAAAATATCTGCGTTAATCTTTAGAAGTTGAGAGCCATCAAGTTGACCTTGTCTTATGTCCTCTATCCTCAGGAATTGCAGAGGAGGTGCAACACCTTGATTACCCTGATAGAACGTGAGAACCAAGAAATTGAGGAGAAGGAACGAGCGGAAAGAAAGAAGGGACGTCCCAAGAGGTGGAAATTCCGGCTCCAAGGTTTGTGTGTTGTGAATGAATGCTTGTGTTGTGAATGAATGCTTGTGTTGTGAATGAATGCTTGTGTTTGGCCTGTTCAGGTAGAGTTACACAAAGATATGATCAAAATGAATGATTTGTTTTCTGACATATCCGATGGTGTTTAAGCCACACAAATTTACTTCTATATCTTACCGTCCATGCTATGAATATGCAATTTGGTCATTGACCTAATTCATTTGCTGAAAATATAGCATGGAAGGTAAGAATAACTCTTGGAAATAAACTCAAGCGGGGTAAATCTAAGGAAGAAAGACATAAAAACTGAGGAATGTGCAGATGTGACATCACATGACTGATTTCAGTCGATTCTACACAAATGAAATGGATCTTAAAACTGGTATATCCCTTCCTTAATGGTATAAGATTTTGGAATGCTTTCTTCACCATTTTGTTTCTTTTGCAGTTCTTTCTCTCTTGGAAGATAGACTTGCTTTATTACTAAACAAATCCTTTCAATTATTTGTAAAGGCTTATTATTAGTGAAAATGGCTGATCAAGTCTTGTTTTTTCATGGAATTTTGTTAAATCAAGATATTTTGAAGATGTTTTGCTTAAAGTATTATTATTAAGAAATATGTATTGATTTGAAACTGCAAAATTTTCTTCTCTCTTTGAGTTTAAGTTCAATTTCAAACCACTTTGTACCTTCTACAGTAAGTTTGTGATAAATTGCTTGTATAAATATACATGCAATCCATTTAACATCAAATGTATTTTCTTTTCCAAATAGCAGAACAGCACCCCATTGAAACAAGGAGAAAAACGCAAAAATGATACTCCGGACGGCCGAGGCAGACCAAAGAAGAAGAAGTAAATGTTGTGACTTCCATCAAAGACTTGCTTCATAGAAAATTACTCAGTGCAGAATCTTGTGATATTTTATGGAACAATGAACATTCCACTCATCAGCTTCGACCTAGCTTCCTACACTCTCACAGAGAGAATTGTTTAAATAACAAACCACATGATGAATTTATCATAGCTATATTTATGTTGATGTCAGTTTGTCAAGGAAATACATTTTTATGGAATTATTCTTTGAAATTCCCAAAGATAAATGTGAGTAGATTTTGCCAATCGTGAAATAAGTTTGTAGGCTGGTATGAAGTAAATTATTATGATGTCTTCATGTACATACACAGTGAAGTAAGGTGCCTGGCCATTAATTTATTAAAGGCATTTGAAAATTTGTGGGATTAATATGTGTAGTGAAATAAGGCCTGTATGAAACAAATGTTTAGGAATTCTTCATATACACCCCACAAGTATGAAGCCTGACCATTAGTTTATCTTAAGTGTATATACACCAATGCCATTTTGTCAAAAGAAGAAAGTATTGCAAACCATGAACTGTCATAGGTGTAGCCTGTCTAAATGTACAATAGTTCTTTGTCTTAGTGAAATCAGCAGTGAACAAGGAGCCTGGCAATGAATTTATTTATTCATTCTAATGCCATTGTGTTAAAAACATCGCACATTATTTATCACAACTTTAAGCCATGACTAATTACAGTTTACATTTATTTAGGGAATTAAAGAACCTCAGACCTACCAACTAGTACGATTTTGCCGTATTTAATACAGGAAAATGTTAAGAATACGATTGTATGTTTTTTGGCACCAGAATACGTTTTTTTTTTTTTTTTACTCATACTTTTTACGCTCGCCACCAAAAAGTGTAGACTACAAGTTAATTATGCATAAGGCAACCTACCTGCAACAGAGTTCCTGTCAAGTTTAAGTACTCCAGTTCTATCAGACTGTTTAACTAGCAAGATCTATTGGCAAGCAGCAGGGATTCCATCCCATCAACGTACATTAAAAAATGAAGCACTCCAGAAATGCAAAAAGGCAACTGCTGTGTACAATAAGAGAAAGTGAAAGTACAGTGGTAATTTTTTTTTCAGCCACAGTAAACCTTTGTTTTGTACATTTTGTTTGAAGAGTACAGTTTTTTTTATCAAAATACAACTTTTGTAGTTCCAGAATACACTTTGGTGATCCTAAAGGTTTGGCAGGTCTGGAACCTGGATACATGTAGATAAGTATGCTGATGTATGCTTATGTATACTGATGCTATTTTGTTGTTGGAAGAAATTTGCCTGGGATTCTGTACAAGGAATTTCTGCTGGTGTATATTTCTGAGTTGCCTGTCCTAGTACATTTCCTTAGCACCTGTGAAGTAGGCATTTATGAATTCACTTAATAGATCACATCAGAGGTTGTGTTGTAATTTTTTGTATGGCGTATTTGGTTACGACAAGCCCTTGATTTTCGGCGTATTTTGTAAATTTGCCTCATGTATACAGGGCACTGCGTGATGTACAGGCCACTGTGAACTAGCAAGTATTGTTAACACATACACAATTGTGTAGGCCTGCCTCGCTAAAGTACAACACAATACAGGAGAAAGTAGAATCCCAGCTAATGATATCGTTGACAATAGACAGCCTGCATTAGAAACAACATCAAAACTTTCACGTACAGTGTACATGTATCTACTGACTATATATAGTAACCAATATGTGTTTATGTACAGTACTTGTACGGACATGTTGAATCATTCGGCCTTAGTCTCGTAGTTGTGTCATTTTTCTTTTATTTCTGAGTAATTATAAAATCATTTTTGTGAGAAATAAAACTTTCAATCGCATCAGAGAGGAAAGATTTTCATTTAAGCTCTGGCGTAAAATTTCATATGCTATATCTAAATTTTACGACACAGGTACAACATGTGTCATAAGAAATTTCTGCCATAGCGTAATGTACGACAAATTTGTTGTTAACGTGAACTCTGGGTCACATGACAGAACATTTTCATGCTAGATCATTCTTTAAAGTCCTAGGAATATTATTGCTGTATTTATGACTTTTTTCACTTCAAAATATATATTTGAATGGGATACATTTGTAATGATAAAGATAAGAATTGAATCCTTTTTGCAGTAATTTGATTAAATTAAAATTAGGAATGGCTCTTTTCGGCATTAAACCTATTTCTTTTTTTGAAAATTTAAGGAACAAACAGATGAATGCATTATATTAACAATTTGATACATAATGAAATAAGGTTATATGGCTTTTAAGTACTTTTATTTTGGGTGATGACAAAACCATGAGCGAGTTTGAAATTTATTTCAACTTTTTGCATAAATAAATATATTTCTCGTTTTTGTGTATTTCACAAAAAAACCTACATTGCTGGTCTCTGGCACTAACATATCATAATTGTGTCAGAGACCTTGCTGAGACAAATTCTGTATTTAAATAGCTTACTTAGTAATCTTTCCATCTTAAATTAAATTTCTGAGGCCTGAAAAAGCACTCAAATTTCTCAACCATGTCGATTTGACCATCCATAGAAAACAGAAAAAAATGTTCTTTAATGGAATCAGTAATTCAAGATGTTTAGCAACAATATAAGTTATAACTTTTATCTGGCATTAAGAGGTATACAGGGGGATATGCAAAAATATCTAATGAAAAATTTCATGAATTTTGAACACTGTTCAGATTCCCATGTTTGGCTTTAAATGGAACAGATGTGTTCCTTCTTTCGACCATTTTGATTTGAAATCTTTGGTACAAAGTATTAAAGAAAGCATACAAGATACTTATTTCTTAAATTTTTATGCAAAAAGGGAATACATTTTAGGTAACATAACTTTCTTGCAAAGCTTTGTGAAACAGGTACCTGATCTTTGTTTGTTTAAATGTTATAAGTGGACCAGCTTTTTCCTTCTAATTAGTGTACAGTAAATCAATTCTGGAGGGTGGACATCCGGGAATGTTGAGGTGCACGGCGACGTTACAATGTTTTTTTGACGATCTGGAACTTCAGTCAAAGGGGAAAACAAACAGTCAGTTATCATTGCAGTCAATGGAGGAAAAACCTATTTTTTGTCATTTTTCAACAAATACTAGACAGATTTTATTTTTCTTCACAAATGTTGTTTATTAGATAATAGTTTACAACATATATGAGTACCATTAATTTTCGCTGACTGGCTGAGGCGAAACAAGTATTTATATAAAATATCCCATTAACTGTAATGATAAAGTTTCCCCTCCAACCTAGCAAAACCGTACTGAGCCCGTACACGGTTACGTCACTCCGACCTTGAGAATGTTGCGCCACTTCATGAATATAGAGACTTTATAATAATAAGCTTAATTATTAAAGGGGAACACTATGTAACCATTATCTGTTAAGATCAGACCTAAGTTAAGTTATAAGAAAACATCAGGAAGAAAATGGGATTTATATTCCTTCCTGTCTGGCGACTTAAAATGTCATAAGACAATTCTGAATATTCTGCAGTTAATGTAAACATTGTATAATTTTTATGTCATGATGTAGAAATATGTTTGTTGATAAATATCTATGTCTTGCTCCTTATTTGTAAAGTGTTTTTGGAGAATACCTGAAGTGGTCAGCTGTTTTCATCTTATAAGGCAGACAACTAAAAACAAAATGGCAGAGAGCCTGTTCACTAGTATCAACTTTTTTTTAAATACTGTAAGTCTAAACAAATCTATAGTAACAACATGTAATTAGTACCTAAGATTTACTTGTGAGTTTGTTTTTACTTGTAGAATGCTTTCTTCACCATTTTTTTCTTTTGAGGTCTTCTTTCATATTAGATGGACTTGCTTGATCCATGAACTAAGCCTTTAACATTGCAAATATGTACCACATGTAGAATACGTACCACATGCAGAATATGTACCACATGTAGAATACGTACCACATGCAGAATACGTACCACATGCAGAATATGTACCACATGTAGAATAATGTACATGTAGAATCAGAATATGTACCACGTGCAGAATGCATACCACGTGCAGAATCAGAATCACACCACATGTGAATCAGAATGTAGAATCACACCACATGCAGCCACATGCAGAATCGCATGCCACATGCAGAATCGCCACATGTAGAATCCACATGCAGAATGCGTACCACGTGCAGAATGCGTACCACATGCAGAATGCGTACCACGTGCAGAATGCATACCACGTGCAGAATGCGTACCACATGTAGAAATAACATTTCCATCAAACTGCCCCATCATGAAATGAGAAGCACAGAATTCAATTCTTGGTCCGAGCAGCTATGTTATCTTTGGACACTTCATCCTGCTTGTAAACCTTAGCTCCACTGGCTGTGCAAATGTGTACCAGCATTGCTGGGAGTTGACCTGTGATGGGACTTCCCCTGTTTTTCCCCTCCCCTGTTGCCGCCCATGCCCTGTTGCCGCCCATACCCTGTTGCCACCCATGCCCTGTTGCCGCCCATACCCTGTTGCCACCCATGCCCTGTTGCCGCCCATGCCCTGTTGCCGCCCTTCCCCCGTTGTCATTCTCCCCCATTGCCACCCTTCCCGTTGCCGTGCTTCCCCGTTGCCACCCTTAACCCATTGCCGCCCTTCCCGTGTTGAAGTCTCTAATATGCCTCACAAAGCTTGGACAAGAACCAAAAGGTTTTGTGGTTCAATGCTTTTTCATCAGCTGATTGATTTGCAAAATTTGTATTATCTGTCATGTAATTGCATATAAAATATTTGTTCCATGACATTTATTCATAAGCCTCATCCACCATGCAGATCAATAAAAATGTTGACAACATTAGCATTTGCACAATAATTAACAACAAAGCAAAATGATTGCTCATTTATCCTATTTCAAGAATTTGTCAGCAAGCTCCACCTACTCATTAGCATTCATGACATCACTACCACAACATAAGAAACATACAGACCATGACCCATCTGTGTACCACACATAGCATAAATCTGATATATTGTTTATGGTGTTTACATAATTTAAAACCGTCATGTTAAGCCACGCCCACCATGCATATTAATGACACCTGTTGATAACATAAGCATGTACACAATAACCAACATGCCCAATATGATGCAAAACGGACATACAGTTGCTCATTTATCACTTTTTCAAAATAATTGAACCTGGGGGGAGGGGGAAATTCCCACAGAAAATTTCAAATAAAAACCCCCAAAAGGTCAACTGGCATTTTCGAGCCATAGTTTGGCATTTGAAATTCTAATGTAAATGCTGCCAATTCACACTAGGAATCCGACTATGTCTATTAATGAAATTGTGAACACTACTGCGCCCACTATGTATATTAATGATATTGTGAATGCTGCCGTGCCCATTACATCATGAACATGTACACACCAGCTAACATCATAATTATACCAAACATAAAGCAAAACAGACATGTGGATGTTAAAAAATGAACCTTTCAAAGATTTTCATTTTAAGCTCTGTCTACTCATTAATATGCATGACATCATCATCAAAAACAATAGTGAACATCTACAGACCATATGGGATATCTGTGTACCACATATGACATTACTCCAGTTTACTGTTTTTGAAATACTGTGTTTACAAGCTCTTTTCAGCAAAATCTGCCCCGCCCATTACGCATATTATTGAAATTCAAAGTTTTTACATTATGAACATGTATACACCAGCTAACATTAATATACCAAACATGTGGTTGTTGAAAGATGCACATTTCAAGATTTTCACTTTAAGCCCTGCCTACTCATTAATATGTATGACATCAAAAACAATAGGGCCCATCTACAGACCATGGGCTATCTGTGTACCAGATATGACACGAATCCAGTGTACCGTTCTTGAGAAATTGTGTTTACGAGCTGGCCGTCACATACACACGCCATCATGACCGCATAGGTTCCTAATGCTATCGCATCAGAACCAAAAACCCACCAGGGGTTCAGTACCCACAGTCCGCTCCGGATGTTAAAGGATTAGTTTAGATATGCTCAATGCGCATGATACGAGGACAAGTACAATGAAAACTGCAGAAATCTTTTATGCCACACAGGAAATATTGAATTTTAAGTTGTCACATATTTGTGTGAAAATGATGTAGAAAATATGTAAAAGAGTGACATCATAACCCTGATTATGTTTGTCACATGAAAATTATTATTTTTCTTCAATGTTTGCATTTTTTTGTGTTTATGAAAATAAATCATTATTTTCCTTTTAGGGCTGGGGGGCATTATAAAATAATAATTTTATTGGGGGTGGGTGGGGCAAGTACCATTTTTGCCTAATGAAGGTCTAAGGATTGTTTTTGAAGAGTCAGATTCCATCATGGCATCTTTTCTTCCGGAAATCTTAAATTTTGTGTAATTTGTTTCAATTGTCGAGAAATTTATTTTCAGTTTTTATAAAATTTGCTCTAATTTTTGGGAAATTTCCTTCATTTTTGAGATAACTTCTTGATTTTCGGGAAATATGCATGGTTCTCGTTAAATTTTCTTCATTTGCGGTAAACTTTCAACAATTTTCGTAAAATTTTCTTCATTTCCGTGAAATTTGCTTCAATTTTTGTAAAATTTCCTCCATTTTCACAAAATTTGCATCAATTCTGAAATGTCTTTCAATTTCTGGAATTTTTTTGTGAAATTTGCTTCAATTTTCGTGTGCTCAATCCATTTCCGGGAAATTTTCAATAATTTTAGGATCCCCCTTAACAAATAGTTTTATCGTGATAAAAGACTTATACGACAAAAATCAAATCTGGCCCCCCAATGTCAAATATCCTCCTATGCTGCTGATCCTAAGTATCATCAGAGGCTTAGCCCTTACTCTACCACGCGCGATATTATCGCCGCTTTGGTGCCCCGCCTTTGGCCCCGCCTCCCGAGCGCATTTTCAAAACAGTGCTGGTAGAGTAAGGGTTAATCAACCCGCGACATATCGCCAACCCGAAAATACAGGCAGCATGATCCCGGTGGGCGCCCAGCGGGTCCCGGAAGCGAAGGGGCCCGACTTTTCTGCCTGGAAGACAGAGGACCTTCAATAATCACGCCTTGATTAACCCTTACTCTACCACGCGGCGATATTATCACCGCTTAGGGTGCCCGTCTTTGGCCCGCCTCCCGAGCGCATTTTCAAAACAGTGCTGGTAGAGTAAGGGTTAATCAACCCGCGACATATCGCCAACCCGAAAATACAGGCAGCATGATCCCGGTGGGCGCCCAGCGGGTCCCGAAGCGGAAGGCCCGACTTTTCTGCCTGGAAGACAGAGGACCCTTCAATAATCACGCCTTGATTAACCCTTACTCTACCACGCGCGATATTATCGCCGCTTAGGGTGCCCGTCTTTGGCCCCGCCTCCCGAGCGCATTTTCAAAACAGTGCTGGTAGAGTAAGGGTTAATCAACCCAGCGACATATGCGCCAACCCGAAAATACAGGCAGCATGATCCCGGTGGGCGCCCAGCTGGTCCCGGAAGCGGAAGGGGCCCGACTTTTCTGCCTGGAAGACAGAGGACCCTTCAATAATCACGCCTTGATTAACCCTTACTTACCACGCGGCGATATTATCGCCGTTTAGGTGCCCCGCCTTTGGCCCCGCCTCCCGAGCGCATTTTCAAAACAGTGCTGGTAGAGTAAGGGTTAATCAACCCGCCGACATATCGCCAACCGAAAATACAGGCAGCATGATCCCGGTGGGCGCCCAGCGGGTCCCGGAAGCGAAGGGGCCCGACTTTTCTGCCTGGAAGACAGAGGACCCTTCAATAATCACGCCTTGATTAACCCTTACTTACCACGCGGCGATATTATCGCTGCTTAGGGTGCCCCGTCTTTGGCCCGCCTCCCGAGCGCATTTTCAAAACAGTGCTGGTAGAGTAAGGGTTAATCAACCCGCGACATATGCGCCAACCCGAAAATACAGGCAGCATGATCCCGGTGGGCGCCCAGCTGGTCCCGGAAGCGGAAGGGGCCCGACTTTTCTGCCTGGAAGACAGAGGACCTTTCAATAATCACTTGATTAACCCTTACTCTACCACGCGGCGATATTATCGCCGTTTTGGGTGCCCCGTCTTTGGCCCCGCCTCCCGAGCGCATTTTCAAAACAGTGCTGGTAGAGTAAGGGTTAAGGGGCAAACTTTTCCCTGAGTGGATTCCACCTTCCTAGTTGCATGCTTTCTTTCCTGTTGGGAGGTGAAATTAGGAAATTATTAACATAGAAATGTGGTAAAATTATTTGATATTTTAGTAAAATTTCCCTAAAATGGGCCAAAAAATTTCCTAAAAATTGGCCAACATTTACCAAATACGATGGAAAATTTCCTGAAAATAAAGTTTTCAATTACTGCACCAGTCACTTTCCAACGCACTGGGAATCTTTGAAATGTGATGACTCCTTGAGATAACATGCTTTATTCACCAATTTATTTTGTTAATTGTCCTTTCTCATTAAATCAACATGAAAATATTTTGTCAAAAATTGTATTTGAAGATGGAACGAGTTCTGAATGGTGTTTCATAAAAATTCACATGAAAAATCACTAGAATATTCCTTTAATGGATCAAGTAATTTAGACTAAAATAATCTCTATCTTGTCAATAATCATTCAAATTGCTCCCTTTGTACAATTTACATTATTCAGACTCTATTTTGTTTCAAAATTTATAAAAGAAAAGGATACGCTTTCCGGGTAGCTTACAAATTGCCAGATAAAGTAGGTTGGATTTGTTTTAGTTCACATCAGGACAGCCTGAAAATTTGTTTGAAGTAATGCATCTTGTTCTAAAATAAGTAGAATTTTTTTTTTTTTAATCTAAATTCGAGCTTTTTCTTATCTTTTATACTCTAAAGTGCTATCATTTCAAATAAAATGGAATATTATTATTTGAGTAGGCAGCAATTTTGTTGGGTAGGTTAGGGTTACTCAAAATGAATAATGTTTTTAGGTTTGGTTTGTTATAACAGCACCGCAACAATCAGAGTCAAAATGTGCCAAGAGGGTGTTAATAAATAATGGTGTAAGAGTTAGGATAGTGAGGAGATGGAAGGTTTGTAAGGGAGATAAAGGGAAAAAAGCAAAATAAAAAAAGTTAGGTGAAAAGAAAGGGGTGTGCAAGGTTAGGTGTAGAAAGGGAGGGGAGGGGGACTTAAATGTGATGGAAGAGGTTGTTGTTGGAGAAACTTGATGTTTGGGGAAGAGTTGTTTTCTAAAAGGTCCGAGATTGAGGAGAGAAGAGATCTGGAGTTCTGGTATAGGGGACAGGTTACAACGATATGCTTGATGGAGAGATCGGTGTTACAAGTGGGGCAGAGAGGGTAGGTGAGCCGGATAAGAGATGGGGGAATGAGTGAGAGCGGAGTTGCTGAGGCAGATGTTTTAAGAATGGTCATAAAACATTTAAAGACAGGCAAACAGACAACTGCAAATATAACTGATGTATTCTCATTTTATTCACACTTAGACAAAAATGAGAGAGGATCACAGATAACTCATCAATGCAGATGGCTCATCAATGCAGATGACTCATCGATGCAGATGACTCATCGATGTAGATGACTCATCGATGCAGATGACTCATCGATGCAGATGACTCATCGATGCAGATGACTCATCGATGCAGATGACTCATCGATGCAGATGACTCATCGATGCAGATGACTCATCGATGCAGATGACTCATCGATGCAGATGACTCATCGATGCAGATGACTCATCGATGCAGATGACTCATCGATGCAGATGACTCATCGATGCAGATGACTCATCGATGCAGATGACTCATCGATGCAGATGACTCATCGATGCAGATGACTCATCGATGCAGATGACTCGTCGATGCAGATGACCCGTCGATGCAGATGACCCGTCGATGCAGATGACCCGTCGATGTCGATGCAGATGACTCACCCATGCAGATGACTCATCGATGCAGATGACTCATCGATGCAGATGACTCATCGATGCAGATGACTCATCGATGCAGATGACTCATCGATGCAGATGGCTCATCGATGCAGATGGCTCATCGATGCAGATGACTCATCAATGCAGATGACTCATCAATGCAGATGACTCATCAATGCAGATGACTCATCAATGCAGATGACTCATCAATGCAGATGACTCATCAATGCAGATGACTCATCAATGCAGATGACTCATCAATGCAGATGACTCATCAATGCAGATGACTCATCAATGCAGGTGACTCATCAATGCAGATGACTCATCAATGCAGATGACTCATCAATACAGAATGGAATCAATTACATTTAGTTTTGTGATGGGTAGTTTTGCAGCTGGACCATGTTCCGAGTACTAAAAGAATAACAAATAATTCTGATTGGTTATGAGCACAATGCTTTTTGATTCTGGATATACTGGGATGGGCTCAATAAAACCTCTTTTTTTTTAACATGTTGCACCAATTTGGTAACCTCATAGGAAAATGTTGGGCAAAGTATTAGCAAAGATCTCATACCGTATTTTCTCTAATAAACGCCCCCGGGGCGTTGCATTTGGAAAACAGGGGGGCGTTTATTTGAGGGTAAAGTATGAAGAAAAAAATGTAACTTACAAAAGAACGGCAATTCCTTTTAGGCCTATGGTATTAGTTTCTTCAAGCGATTTTTGTTTTTTTAGCATTATTGTGCATGGATTATTAATGGAATATACTCTTTGCATATTTTCTGCTTGGTTATGTTCGACTTACACTACCTTTTCAAGTCATATTTGGTAAGTTAAACGTGCGTTGTTACATCCTAAAAGCATGAAAAATGAGGGGGGCGTTTATTAGAGGGGGGGCGTTTATTAGAGAAAATACGGTATTTTCAATTTCCATTCCAGTACAATCTAGGGCATGAGTACATAGATATACACAAATATTTTCACTTCATGGATAATGTGAGATTTTTTAACTTGGGAAATAATCATGCAATAGAAGTCTCTACAACTGATATGAAGAGAAATTATAGGCACAGTGATCTAGTCTATTACTGTAAGTTACTCTCCTTCTTGAACCAAAAGTTTAGTGCTGCTAGCAACTTTCAAGATTTGAATAGGTGCTACTGTCTCTAACTCTATAGGATATTGTTGAACTTTATTTATATAGTGAATTTCTCCTCACACATGGAGCAAATGTACATAAATGCAAAACAACTACAGCATTTACACGATTTTCTTTGAAAAACTTCATACAAGACACTGTCAAGACAAGTCATCATCATCAAAAAGGTCCTCGAAAGCTGCAAGAGAAGGATAAGGAGTAGATGTTAAGAAGGAAAACAAATCTGTATGCAGGCAAAAATAATACCAGAAATATTTATATTTTACAATGAGTAAAAGCACAATCATATAGAAATGAAATATCCCTGACTTCATAAGAGAAAAGGGAAAGAAAGCAACTTTATTAAAGGGGATGCAGTTACAAATCACCATAATACCTAATTGAATACATGTGAGCTTTGAACTTTTATTTCACATCAAGCTGAAAATGAAAAGGCTTATCATTTCATGTTAGACCTTTTCACCTGGACTTTTGAGCGACATGTTTTGTGAAATTCCTGTTATAATAAATCAAGTTCAATTTTTTTACTGCATCTGAAAGAAGTATCAAATATATTATAAAAATAGCAAGTTTCTTATCAGTAGTGCTGTCACAACATGGCTCCAATACGTATCGAATATCATGGACAAAAATATCGCGATATATTGTAGTATCGCGTTACTTTTCAAGAAAACTGACTCAATACACAAATTATAAATATCACTAACGTTATATGATCATGGAGTTACAATTTACTCCATAATATGATGACTGCAAGAAAAATGATTTGCAGATCTAGCAGACGACATGATCGCGGGACTTACGCTTACCATGCTTGTGTTTGGTAATTCAGCCAACGTGACCATAAATCATCTAAGTGAAAGCCTGAGCAGATTCTGGACCAATTTTTTGTTCTTTTCGCCAACTTACATCGGCATGTGTGGTGACGGAGCACAATTTTTAATTTATAGTTTTTATGCTTTACGATTATTTTGCACGTTTTTAATGGCCTAAACTTGATTTTTATTTATATTTAGTACCGTAACGTTAGAAATTGTAGCGTACAAAGTAGCCTAGCCTAGTTGCATGAAAATTTCTTAGTTTAGTGTTAGATTTTGGTATCGCGATATGTCGCGAGAGACATATTTCATTTTGTGGGAAAAAGATATCGCGATAATCAATATGTCATGACAGCACTACTTATCAGGCCTCTTATAACAACAAACAAGACAAGATAAATTGAAGTTTGAAGATTTATTATACTTTTTGAAAAAGTTAAAAGGTACATTGAAGGCTTGCATATTCACAAGATTAATTCTAAAAATTAGCAATTGAAATTCATTTCATTTAGCAATTACTGTTTATGCTCTTAGAGTTTCAGTGTAACTATTATTATTGCTTGTGTTGATTTGTGTACTTTGATCTTTGTTTTGAGGTTTAAACTTTTTTTTTCTTTTTTTTCCCCCAGTTGGTTGTTGCCTAAGGCTATTAATTTATTCAATACATTATTTCATTTTATTTTTAAATGTGGAGTTCTTTAAGGTTTTTTGTTTTACTTATCTCTGCCTTTTCCTGGTTTTTCTATAAAAAAATTTTTTTGTATATTTTGTTATCATTGTAGACAGTGTTCCTGAATCTATTGTGATTTTCATCATGTTTCTGATATTGTAATGCCTTCAGAGTACCAGGTTTGTTTTTTGTTTTTCTTCTTTATTAAACACAGAAAATGCAAAAAAAAAAAAGAAGATTTGTGTAGCTTGATAGTAACTTACAGTTGAAGAAATCTGAATGTACTGCCTTTTCATTTGTTGCTAAATCCATTAAGATTCCTGCAGTTCCACCAGCCTGAAAATAAAAAATGTTATTTGAACAAAACATATCTGTGATTACAAATGATATTTAATGCTGGTGATTTTTATAGAAATATTCCCATGGTTTTTTGTAAAATTTTATTTGAAAGAGCATTTAGAGCCAATTTGGTACAAAAATCATGTTGATATCATATCCCATTAAGAGATGGATTTTTAAAGATTTCCAATTGCATTTTAAAGTTTTTGTCCAGTATGATGAATTCGTGTTTGATGTCATAGAGGCAATTCCATTGCAAATGTTTATGTATTTCTTTGAACGTTAGTTGGTTGTTTCTGTATAATTAGAAACAATTTTCCCAAAGTTACTGAAGTAGGGTATATTTGGTTGGCTATGTATATAAATACCTAACTTTAGTAACTATAAATACTAAGGGATGCTTTACAAGACCATGGTGAGACCAGCGATGCTGTATGGGATAAAGTTTGTACCCCTCACAAAGGAGGAACAAAGATAGAAGTTGCTGAGATGAAAATGCTGAGGTTCACATACGGTGTGACTAAGATTGACCAGGTTAGAAAGGAGGTGGTGAGAGAACAGCTGCAAGTGGGTGAGTTTAGTGGCAAGGTTTGTGAGCAAAGGCTGCAGTGGAAAGGACGTGTTCAGTATGGAAGAGGAGTATGTTGGCAAGAGGGTCCAACAGATGACTGAGACTTCAGAAGCAAACTGGGCTAATGCATTGAGCCAAAAGGCTGTGAAAAAACTGCATTTAATTGGAAAAATCCTAGTATAGCAGTAAACCGCTATATAGAAATTAATTTCAACATTTTAAATACTTATTGGTGACCAATTTTCTTGAAACTTTCAGGATATATAAAGGAAAGATTGACAAATTTTAAAACATCATTTTTAGTCAACAAATCTAGAAATTTTGAGGGCAAAAAATTGGTTATTTAAATCCGATCAAATTTGGAGAAAAAGCTGAGGCTTAAAGAAAATCATGCTTATTATTTATTTAAAAATTTTTCTCACCTTCATATAGCAGTTTTACTGTTCTTTATTTTCCCATTTTTCCAAAATAATTTCAAATTTATACCTTTTCGAGCAAATTTAGGTAAAAAGGATTATAAATCACTACCTCACAAAAGCCACAACGTGAGAATTCTTCATTTTTAAACAAGTTTAGCTTAGTTTCTACTGAAAACTTAAGGCCCAAATCTAAAATTGAAAACAAAAATAGATAAAAATACATAGGGGCCTAGGCCAATACACAACAGAATAAATTAAAAAAGAAAAAAGCAATAATCTTTATATAGTTATTTACCGCTATACTAGGATTTTACCATTTAGTCTTGGGTGACATTTCATGTCTATCATTCCATAATTCCTCCACTTTGGGGCCCATGATTATGAGTTGACGGTATATTGTAATGAGTATTTTAGCCTAACGTTAATGTTCTATTATCATTTACACGTTAGGATGTACCTTTACAAGTCTTATGATGTAAGTTGTAAGAAAGAAGGCTTAAATTTTAACCACTTTGCAACGACATATTAATCAGAAAATTGAAGTATATCACTGACCTCTTCCAGATCTACATATGGTCCAGAACCTTCTGGGAACATTTCATCCGCAACGACTGCAGAATTCATTTTGCTAATTTATTATCTGTCGTTGCCGACGACGACTTTTGACATAAATCTTCTGTAACTTATTGTTTGATAGCGCCCTCAGTTAATTTTATTCGATGTCAAAAATATTTTGAAATTGAGTTGAGGTTCAAGCTGTTGTTGGACATAGGCTATGCTGCAAATGTTATTTTCTTGGTTTGAGAAGTTCGGAACATACAAACGATTTGATTGATTTAGTGAAGCGATTATAAATCCTGGAATGGGTACGATGATACGGTCATAAATCTGACGCATTGCCGTAGAAATTCAGACGCATAAACACTAATACTGTCATTGCTGCCTAACCGGTTTCGCGAGAAAGTAGTTGGTAAGACTAGACTAACGTTAGTGTTCTCAATAAGGTTTCTCATAAAAACTGTACTATTTGATTAATTATAATCATGAAACACATTCGATGTTGTTTTTATTTTTCAAATATGATGTACTTTTGTTCCGCTCTTTCTTTCGAGGTTGTATTTGTTTATTGAAACTGATTTAAAATGAAAGCTTGTAGGCCTAGGCTAAGTTGTAGCGGTTTGATACTTCCCTCAGCTGCATTGTTCAGCTTGTGTGTAGCTATTGTTATACATTCCCATTGTTTTGATTGATTCTTAGTCCTTTGCTGTTTATTCAATTTGTGGGCTACATGCACATGTGCATTCTTCTATCATTTCTGACTGCAGAAGAATAGGGAGATCATGTCTTGTCTTGGAGCTAACCAGTTTGCCAGCTAGGTTGCTTTACTTTCTCTAGTCTAAGTACTTTTTATCTTATTTATCAGCTCGATCATCTAAGTACCTTTGCTTTCGCTGAGTGCCTCTACTGTGTTCTTATGTTATCATGTCTTTATTAATGCACTTTTGCCTTGTGATTCTATTATCATTACTAGTACTATTCTTATATAATTTATCATAATGATACCATACATTTTCTACAGTATCAGCGCATTGTGTGCCAAAGCTAATTTACCTGCTTGGTATACATTACTTATTGCATTCATTAGTACCATGCTTTGGCCATGGCATTTGTGCCTACGATAAAGCCAATGTATATTATGTACCTAATTATTCACTGGGTATCTTCTGTCCAGTACATGAGCATCACCTGCCCTGTCGACCATGCGGATAGTCTTGTCTGCTCATTAACTTATTCCGTCAATCGACCAAACAGCAACACATTCCTAACTCACTTGGAATGTTCCTAACTTACTTGGATTGTTGCTGTGGTAATGTTGGTGTATCCTATTACCCTTCCCATAGTGCTGGCATATCCCACTAGTTTACCTGTGACATCTCGCTTCACCGGTACGGCGGTAGCTTAGGTATACCAATATGCCCCCTTCTATTTATTTACATTGTATGGTAGTGTGTTCTTATACCAGCATGCTGCTCTGCCTATTTACTTAATTACACTTATATTCATAGGGATCCTCATGTGTTTTCACCTACAGGACCCCCAGGAACACAACAGGTTATTGGGCCATACCACGTCATCCAAACTGGTGGACTATAAGGCAAGTCTCGACATGCTTTCTAATGCCTAATTTAGGCAGGGGCTAGTTATTATTCACATACTGACATACCCACTGTACATGCATATTTACTATGGGACATTTGTTATGTGTACACTGGGTTGTTCAACTTCAAAGTTAGGGATGCTAGCTACGGAAAAATTACTTTCTTTTACCATCTACATGGACATGACAGATGCTCTAATTTTACTCATGTAACCGGTTGCTAAAATTGTATACAAAAAACAGATTTTATAGAAATTATAGTGTCATTTTAGTGATATTTTTCTCCGCAAATGAACCATTTGCGATGCAACGTTATATGTATAGGCCACACTTGAAATGGCAACCATAGAGATCTTTAACATTAGGCTCCCAATGCGATACTGCCATTTTGACGAGAAATTCATTGCTACAAAAATACCCCGGACTACCCGTACTTAAGACTCCCAAAAATCACGGATAAATTAATTTCACATTCAATTTTTGATTAAATATATATCACTACGTACCTCCTGAATGTTATTTCCCAAGTTTTTAGAGCACTTTTTCACCTCTGTTGTCGTTAACGATCGTTTTGCAGATGGTGTGAGCTTAAAAAAACCTGCTGTTTGAGTGTTACGAAAAATCTGTTGAACGATCGTTTTAACTGTCAATTGACCCGAAAATGGTGTAGAATTGACAATCTAGTTGTTTGTAAATAATACTGATTTGTCATTTCTAAACGGTAGCAATCGACAGTTAAAACAATTGTCAATGGATTTTTCGTAACGGCAGGTTTTTTCAAGGCCATTTGCCCACACCATTTGCGAAGCGGTCGTTAACGACAACAGAGGTGAAATAGTGCTCCAAAAATTTAGGAAATAACAACATTCAGGTGACCGTGGTAGGTAATGAATTTTTGAATAAAAATTTGGATGTGGAAGGAATTTATCTCCTGATTTTCGGATAAGTACGGCATGCCGGGGTATTTTTGTAGAAATAAATTTCTCGTCAAAATGGTGGTATCGCATCCATCCGCATTGGGAGCCTAACGTTAAAGACCCCTATGGTTGCCATTTAGAGTGTGGCCTATAGGCATAGATTTTCCTGTATGCTGTATATGGAGCCTTGTTAGCTCCATGAGGGAGGCCAATCAATAAATGTCAGTGATCACTAACAAAGAAGCAAAAAGAAAATGTCAGCTAATTAAAAATAATAGAAAATGGTCAATGTCTGTCATGATAAAAAATGCCATGCTTGAAACAGCATTATAATTGTTAGCTAGCTAAGGGTCATTAAGGGCCTATCAATTATCATTTTATGGGGTCATAGGTTGCATACTTTTAATGATTGTATCCACTTATAGTGGACACAACCGCTATTAAATACATACATGTAACCTCTCTTTAAGAACAGTGATGATAAAATAACGTGAAAATTAACATTGACATTGTTAACTTAATTGCTCAATGTAAACATTGTGCAAAATGTGAAATTTGTAACAAAGAAATTGAATTTTTGTGCACTGGATAATAACATGAACTTAAATATTATAAATTCACATATACTAAAACTTGAAAAGGGTGGGACAAAATTGGACACAGCTATAAAAGTTCACACGCCAGGCATCGGGCAATATTAAAGACATGGCAGTCTCGATTTTGCGCACAATTCTTTTTGTTCAAATTCGATTAGGTAAACTATTAATCGCAACGGAGCTTATGATTTACGTTAGTTTCTGCCCCCCTAAAAATTGTTCTTTTCTGCCCCTAAAAGCTGTTGTTTTCCACCACTAGTTCTTAGCAAGGGTGGAACTATTAGCTTTAGACAAAGTGGAATCATGGCTTACATATTGATGGAGTTAAAACATACAATTCTGAGTAGAAAGGTAACATTCTTTAGGAATATTGAAGGAATAGCAAGTTTGGTTTATTGAGTTACGACTGTTAAAGCTTTTTCAATTGTTGACATATTCAGAATTTCCTTAAGTTTAGATGATACTTATTTAAACGGTTATCAATTTTGAGTAAAAAAGTCTTTAAATTTTGGAAATAACAACAGTTAATGGTTTTGGGGTTAAAAATCTCAAAAGAAAATAATCAGATAATCCCCAGCTTAAAAACCCTTTCAAAGCTAAGTATTAAAATGCAATTCCTCCCACAAATCCGAAATGAAATGAAACCAACTAAAAAAAGCCCTACAATGTTATAACAATGATATAATCAGAGTTTTAATACCGCCTTTTATCTCAAAAGTTGATCTCGTTATCATCCTTTCATGAATGGTTACACTTAAAACCGTTTAACAGGTCTAATTCAACAATTCATTCAGCTTTTAAATTTGTTGGTTTTAGCTTTCTATCTTATGTCGGGATAGAAAAGTGTTCTGATCAATCTTTTTATAAATCTGATGTGTTAGGCATTGCTTGCTCTTAATCTTTTTTTTTATAGATTGTATGGAGCACTTTTTTTTTTTAAATCCTTAAAGAGGTCAATATTTTCTTAAATCCTCATTGACTGTAGTGTATTAATGATAAGGGACTTATCCAAGTATGTAAATAGCCTATACCCCCATATAATAAAATGTTAGTTCTATGCTACTAAAGGATTAGTTCAGTGGTCAAGCAGGGAGTTGTTAAGAACTCCCTGGGTCAAGCAAGTTCAACTTAAATAAGAAAGTGGTCTTGAAAAGAAACAAAACGGTGGAGGAAACATCAAAAAATTGTACTCCAGTGAGGAGATATTTAAGTTCAAAGTTTGGTATAACTTGTGTAAAAACGACTGAAATCAGACTAATTGTGACATCACATGCTCAGTTTGATTGAAGTCTTTATCTATCCTATCATATTGTGGCCTGTGATTTTTGGCCTTAAAAATCATTGGATATGTCAGTAAAGTAATAAAGCAGAATCTAGTGATGGTAATTATAATTTACCACTTGAAGAAAGTTCCAAGGAGAAATTATTCTTGTAATAAAAAAGTTGAATAAATTTTCTTTAAATTACATAAACAATTGTTAATAGTGTGATGGTGAGGGCAGTAACCTTACATAGTAGCACAATAAGGTAGATACCAAACTTCGACGTCAGAGTGAGGCAAGGTGGGTTCTCATTAGAGCGTGCATACACTGTGCGCATATGCAAGAATCCGCATTGGATATTTATATATAGAAGTCTACTACAGTCGCAAGTTCAGGTAGACTTACTTTTCCGTAATTTAGGATTCACTTTTGATTAAAAATGCAGTACTTGCTGACAACATTTTTTATTGTTTCTTGATAAGGTTTTTATTACTAAATAATAGAAAATATATGGAATTTCCAAGTCAAATATTTACAGCACTTGTCTACCTAAACAGCTAACTGATCATGCTGATTTCTTGGGTGTTGTAGTGCGTACTAGCGTTATTACATGTGTACTGGTACCACGTATACGTCTACGGAACAGTGTGTTAAAGATTTTAATGTTCGCTTGAGTAAATTCATTATGTCAATCATAAAAGTCCCCTGTGTACAGATGAATAGAGATGTTAGTAATATACTGTAAGCCTGCCTTACGGAGGTCTTAAATGAGAACCGGCGGTAGCAAGTGGCAACATCATGTCACATGTTACCTACATGTAGCCCATGATTTGTATGGCCAGTGGCAATACTTAGGATAGTTAGAGAAGTCACTTTCGCTCAGCTTGCCTTCAGCTTCTTCAATTAAAATACCAACGCTATACTCTCTGGTTTCAAGAATGGCCTACTTTATCATCACAGACATTTGCCAATGTTTTTTTGTATATAGTTTTTATCTTTGCTGACCAATTCGTTCAATTATTTGTAAAAAATCACTGGTCCCAGATTTCCAGGTTAGGGGGCCTAAGCAGTAACAGCACTGTGCATGCTTAGGCTAGGCCTAACAGTTTCCTAGCAACATCTGTTTTCGCCTGGCATGACAAGCCATCTACATTTTATTCTTCAAAAATTGTCTTATGTTTGTCACGCCGCTCGCATAAGAGCCTATAGACCTTTTAAAATCTGAATTGACAATTCTCGAAAAACTAATTTAAATAATGTCACATGGCCGAGATTCACGTGTTCATAATGGCCCAATCGTATACTGGGGAATCTTATTGACCAATTATATACTGGGGAATCTTGGCCGTCTGCACAATTTACGTACGATATGGGACCAAGCGTATAAAAAATATTTTTAAGCGCACGTATCGTACGTGCGTTATACATGAAGTTAATACGCGCGCGTATTGCTGCTTACAATTTTTGTTTAAACCTGCACCTGATTGGTTGGAAAACGGTTAAATTCCTCCAGCATTTGATTGGTCGAAGTACTGAAGAAATCACGTTCAGCTAAACTTGGATTAAAAAAGTTTATGCGCTGCAGAAAAACAAGCAGCGCATTAACGGCATTCAGTGTTAATGTCTACAGAGTAGGCCTGGCGAGAGCCTTTATTAAGTTGTGGTTAAGGTACAGCTAAATAATTACAGTATACCTTTGTCAAAAAGCCTGACAAGTTAAGTTTTTTTTTTTTGTGAGTGAATGCCAATTTGTTGGTCTTTAAATGAAAAATTGTAAAACATATTAATTTCATTCCACTGGCTCTCCAAAACACACACTGCTTCTTGTTGCTGTGTGTCATTCCTTGGGATCACTGTCAATGTCTTAAACTACATGTCATATTAGGCCTACATGCTCTGGCTCACTAGAAACAAACCTAGAATGATAGTAAACACTTGTACATGCAACAAAAACCTACCTGAAGTCACTGATACGTTATTGAAAGAAATAGTTTGGTTTCCATATAGCCCATGGATTATTGAATTATGAGGAAAATATTGAACTGCAATTTTAGATATATAATTGCTCAGAGGTAATGGTTTATCTCCTTGGAGGAAATAGATTATTCTAAAAAAGATTTTTTTTTGTTAAGATTCTTGTGGTATTCTCACATTGATTTATTGCATATTAAAGGATAAGTTCAGTGGTCAAGCATGTCCATCTTATATTAAAGAGGACTTAAAAAGAAACAAAATGGTGAAGAAAGCATTCAAAAATCTTATTCCGTTAAAGAGATATTCAAGTTTAAAGTTTGGTATCATTTCTGTAAAAATGACTGAAATCAGACTAGTTCTGATGTCATAGCTTCAGATTCCCCAAAGTCTTTATGTATTTTAAAGAAAGTTTATTTAATTTTTTCATGGTTTAAATTATTTTTCCTCAAACTTTCTTCATGTGGTATATTATAAATACTCTTCCTAGATTCAGTTTTACTACTTTTTTGACATATCCCATGGATTTTAGCCACAAAATTGCAGGACAAAATATGATAGAGTACATAAAGACTTTGAGGAATATGAGGCTATGACATCACAAGTAGTCTGATTTCAGTTGTTTCTACACAAATGATGCCAAACTTAAAACTTAAATATCTCCTTCACAGAATAAATTTTTTGAATGCTTTCTTCACCATTTTGTTTCTTTTGAAGTCCTCTTTCATATAAGATGAACATGCTTGACCACTGAACTAATCCTTTAATTCAGAATAATCGGATAAAGATAAGAAGTGGGCTCACTTCATAATACTGAAAGTATATGAAAAAAGTCAATTTTAAATACAATATGTAGGCTGACTAGTGAGAAGGTGAAAAAAAATATCTTTCCTAGATGACAAAGGTTGACTGTGATTATATTGTCACATTTTCCTACAAATGAATACAAAAACACCCTTTAAAAAAGGGCTATCGTGGCATTTAATTTTTTTGTATGGATAGTAATAAAGAAAGCAGGGGCTTGTCTTAAGGGGGGGCGGGGCTTGGCCCCAAAAATTCATAGCCCTCTCCCCTCCAAAAAAAACATTCAACTTCTGCGAAATTTTCATGAATTTCAGGGAAATCTTCATTTTTGGGAAAATTTCCTTCATTATTGGGAAATCAAAAAGGGTTGAAGCTCTTTGGTGAAATTTTCTTCAATTTCCAGGAAAATTATTCACTTTCCAGTAAAGCAAGCTATTAATTCGAAAAATTCTCAGTTTAGTTTGACGAAAATCGAACAAAATTTCCAACAATTTTATGCATTTTCCTTCAATTTTATGTTAATGCCCCAATCTGAAAATGGCATTCAGTGTTTTTTTTTGTCCCCTCCAAAACAAAAAGCTAGACACAACGCTTAAAGAAATATAACCAAGTTATTTATGTAGGTTTTAATTTATTCATTATAAGATAGAATAGATACAATAAATAAAGGGGATCTGCAACTTGGTTCTCCTAAAATAAATTCTACTCACACCGAAATTGACAGCTTGCAAGATTACAGTGTGTACGTGATGGATGCTAACAATTTCTTAACCTGTTAACTTAGCTCTTTAAGTTTCAGAACCGCATCCGGTGTAGTCAACATTCTGACCATATTATGCACTATAGCCACTACATGGCTGCTATTCAAGCACTGCAAGTATTGCCTAGCATGTAGTGCCTCAGGCTACCGAGTAAAGTGTTTATCTTACTACATCCGGTGACGCTACCCTCGTTTTTTTTTAAATTTCAAATATTATTATTCTCCTTCACTATCTCTTTGTGACTCTTTAAAGAAATATTTTGGTGTAATAGATATTTTCTATTATGTTTCTGAAACAGTAAAAATGTCTAAATAATACTATTCTTCATATCACTTTTTAGACCTGGCTATTAAAATACTGGATTGGCACCGAAAGTTTCCGTCTACATTCCTCAACGTTGCCAATTTACATGACTTTTGCGAATAAAAACAACATCATAAATTTCTATAATTAGCATTGCTGAAATTGATTGTAGCATAGTAACCATGAAAATACAACCTTCAATAAATAGCACTTAATTTGAAGTCAATATTCTCTTCATTTAATAAAATCTAAAATATAGTTCTCAATTAAGATGGCGGGATTTTGAGCATGGAGTTTACAATACTAGACCTGTCACGTCCTGAGGGCCACGACAGAAAAATGACAAAGAAATAATATAATGACAAATGTGTATAATTTCAAACAGTATCTTTCACATTTAATTAATCATTTTCATGACAATTTCAAACAGTTACCAGCATCTTGCACACTTAATTATTTTTATAACCTTCAATATCTGTCTCCTTCTCACCTGCCACTTCAGTTTACCAGTCCATGAAAAGGTTGAATTATTAAATCACAGGTGAGAGCCTCATTTACAACATTTAAATTTTATATGAACCAATCATTTTTCCAGCAAGTACAGTTCTGGATCAGATCATGGTTCTCCTGACTACATAGCTCATGAAAATTCTTATAAACTAATAAAACTAATTAATCCTCTGAATGTACAAGACAGGTTGGTCATAATGGGATATCCCTCATGATATTTTTTTTCCATCTCACTGTTCTTCTGTATAGTTGTGCATTCCCATTCCTTTCATTGCAGGGCTTCTAATATCTTAACCACAATTTGCCAAAACCAAATTATGACAAAGATGGTGCTGAACCACTTCTTTAAAGGACTATGGACATCTAGCAAATTTAAGATATATGAAAGAGCATGGAATTCTGAGAAGAATGTTTTTTAAATTTTGTAAAAGGCTTATTTAATTTTCAAGTTATGAATAAATATAGTTTCAAAATTGGTTGATTTGTGCGGAATTTGTGATATAGTAAGAGGAACACATCTCAAAATCTTTATGTAATTCTTTAAATTTTGTTCTTCAAATTCAGCTACTTGTTAATTTCAGAATGTCTTTTTTAGATGCAGGATGCGGGATGTGACCAAGTTTTAAAATGTTTGCTCCAAGTCCAATGCTATGTTCCAAACTACATTGACAAAGGAATTAAAAAAAAAAGGTTTTGCAAAATTGAAGGATTCTTCCCCCATTGATGTCACAGATTATGGTGCAATAACAGCTACAAATAAAAAATGCAGTAAATTGGTCAATTCTTAACCAATTTTAATGGACCATTGTTTTTGCTATTTTAATGGTTTACATCATATTTTAAGCCAATTCAGCCCATGTTGCCTCTAGATGTCCACAGTCCTTTAAAATTGATTTGGTTGCTAAATCAAAAGCAGCATGTTTACTCTCTTTTGAACTTGTAGCCAAGGTTAATAAGCTTCTATTAGGGTTCATCTAAATTGGATGTACACCTTTATTTACTATAGTGGGAAAAGGTTCAAATAATTACTTCAAAGCTTGTAATTGTCATTGTCTAATAAGATTCTGCTTCCAATGGTCATTGTTAAATTATAATTTGTGGCTGTTAAAGTAAATAGTTTCAATTCCATATGCTCAATGGTATACACAAACTATGAAGTACTGTTATCTGGGTTTTTTCAGTTTGATCAATTAACTGAATATGTTATTTTTGCACAGTGTAGGGACATTCACAGCCTCTTAGAGAATACTTCAGTCGCATTTTGATTTGACATTTAAAATGGTTAACAAGCATTCTGTTCCATAGAAAGATACAGGAAGAAGGAGGGGGCGGTGCACTTCTTACTAAAAGTGGTAGGGATGTGCAACCCATCAACTGAAAACTATATATACATCAAACTGTTACAACTTCTGTCATAACTATTTGATTACACTCAACAACACTACAGCAGTATTAAATGAATCAGGATCATGAAATAAAAACGGTGTGTCTTTTATCATTTTCATGTCAGAACTTGCTCCAATTCACTAAAAGACAGTTTCACCCACTTCTATATATGCATCCTCTAATTTTTGATCTACGTCATATGACATCACTTTAATGTTTACTATTGTACTTGTCATACCTTTGGAATTTTGGTATACTGCATCTCCATAGATCCCTCCTTGGTACTCTATGGCAAGGTTAGACCTATATGGTAACATCTTGCTCTGTTTGCTGTATATCCTTCATCCTGCATTATATTGAAAATGATAGGTTACTTAACTTTAATTTCTAAACATCATGCTAGTTGCAAGTTATTTTTTTATTAAATATAGCTTTATCAATTTTATTTAAAATACATCAGACAGCTTACTTTTGTGCATCAAGGTGTACTATGATATTCAGATCAAACCCTGATCAAATCAAGTCTCATTCTGAATGGGGGAAGCTACCTCTTATGACAAAATAAGTGATACATTTATTCTAATAATTCACAAAAAGGTCAGTTCTAATTTGGGTACAAACAGTGCACCCTCACAGTCCATCATGTTCTCCTTGTTTGCCCCCTGTACAACCTTCCCAGAGCTTCCCTTGCTGCCCACAATTCAGTAGCCAAGCTCTTCCAAAAAAACCTCCTGAGAAAATTATCTCCTTCCTTTATCTTTCTTCCCTCTACAACCATATTTAGTCCTCCTTCCCCACCTCTCTCTCTCTACATTAATTGTTCACCCATACACCTCTCTCGATCCCAGCTTTCTGGCTTTTAGTTCTCGTGTTTTTCTCAATCTCCTCCTGTTTACTCTCCTTCCTACCTCTGGAATGATCTAACCTCTCAGGGACAATTTGACCCTTGCTGTTTTGGTGCCGTTAAACTCTCATCAAACAAACATTATCACTAGTTAAAATGGCGACCTCCATAAATCGTGTAATGAATACGAAGCTCCAAGTTTTGGTGTATTTATTATTACACCAAAAGTCCAGGATTCTCCCGGATCGTTTACTGTTATTTTCTTTTGTGGTGGCCCATGTTTGGGCTTTCTATGATGTGATATAGCCCTTATTCGCCTGTCATCTTGTTATGTTATTTGGCCTAGGCGTAAAGTTACTTAACATTAGGCATGCCATAAGGCCTATGGTGAGTGACCCGAATTTCATCCACCCCTAATGTTACCTAGTTATTATACACATCCCTCAGTGCGTGGTGACGACGTTACAACTGAGACTGACAATGATTTCAAACTAATCACTACATTCATGTATTGTTTTGAAGTTGTAAGCCTAATGTTTAATAGACACAAGTCCCAAATAATGGTTTGAAGATGCAACCTTGTGAAATAGGTATATATGCCACGCTGTAGAGTGTAGTAAAACAGTGAACGTCTTTACTTTCAATTCATTTGAGATTATATTTGGGGCTTAATTTTCGTTCTGAGTACTTAATATGGCTTAACCATTGCAACTAGTTATTTTCTTTTTAAATATTTCAGAGTAATGAGCTAAAACATGAAAATAAGCATAACTTACTTGCTTTTACCGTTCGCTTATATGGGGAAACTTGGTCGGCTTTAGCAAAATTTGCTGATGACTGAAAAAAAGCCTAAATTATATAAATAAATTAGCATGTGGGTTCCAAATCTGACACAAAATGTTACTGCGGGATCCAATGGGAGTGACGTCAAAGTTTGGTGTCTACCTTATTATATATCTGTGCATACTATGCCAGTCATTTCTACACAGATAAGAGAGAGCTTTAAACTTGAATATTTTTAGTTTCTTCACCATTTTGTTTCTATTAATGTCCTCTTTCATTATAATAAACTTGCTTGACCACTGAACTAATCCTTTAGCCATTTCATTTTTTACATTTCTATAGCAGTTTGGTTCATTCAGCACAAGGACAAATGGATAACAGATCTGAAAAATCCACACGTGTGTTGACAGCAGAAGAGTTGAAAAAGAGGCTGTATCAGGCCTTCAGGGACAAAGGCTGGGAAGATTCACTCAAGGTAATTTGTATAAATATTTTTGTTATGCACTTGTCAGTTAAATCTGACTCACCCCTACTATCCACGGCGATGTACAGATGTGAGTCATTGACATAGGAAACAGTGACTTACATACATGTGGGTCAATGTACCAAATTGTCAGTAGCCAAACTGACTGTGAGTCAGTATCTTATTATTTATTATATATCTGTGCATAGTAGACTACACCAGTCAATTCTACACAGATAAGAGATATGTTGTAAATGGTGTTGCATTTCATTGGATGGAATCTTATTCATCCAATCGTACCCAGTCTGTTATTGTGGATAATAATTTAAGAGTTTTACTCACCACAGGAGTTCCACAAGGTTCAGTTTTAAAACCATTGCTTTACAACTGTACATGGGCTCCATTGCATGACTTAATTATTGCAGCAAATGTTTAGACTGCATTTTATGCAAATGACATGCAGTTATTCATGTCTTTTTACCCTGATCAACATTCTAATACCATCACAAAACTTCAAATTGCATCGCTGATGTCAAATCATGAGCAATATCAAACAATTTATTCATTAATGACTCCATGACAGAATTTCTCCAGGCTAGTTCCCAATTTATCTTCTCAACAAGCCCACAAATTTCTATTAAAATTGGACAGACTAAAATTACGCTTTCTTCATATTTCAAAACCTTGGGAGTTGTATTGGATTTGAATCTTTATATGAAACAACATGTCAATGCCGTTTGTAAATCATCTTTTTATGCTCTATGCAACATTCGCCGAATAAGAAAATTTTGAACGAATAAAAGAACTGATACAGTAGGTTGGTATGTTCCTGCATTATGCCCAGACTTGACTTGTAACTCGCTTCTATTTGGCCTCCTTGACTCTACACTTAAAAAACTACAGACTATTCAGAACTCTGCTGCCTGGCTCATAACCCGTTCATCCCCATATGATCACATATCACCAGTTCTTCAATCTCTTCATTGGCTTCTAGTAAAACAGCGACTAGTGTACAAGCTGCTCCTTACTTACAAATCTCAACACACTCTTGCTCCTGGATACTTTAAGCAGTTTATTCCCCAATACCAACGTCAGCATCACTCCTCCACAAAATGTCCTCTGGCTGCCAGTCATCATCCGGACACAAAATTTTATGACAAAAGGGCCTTCATCTCCGCTGCACCTTCTCTCTGGAACAATATCTACCATCTTCAATTCCCAACGCACCAACTGTTAATTCTGTCAAATGTCTTCTAAAAACTAATTTATTTATTAATCAATTGAACATTTTTTACGCATTATTGTTGTGATCGTGGTCAAGCACTTTGAGGCCTTAGTAAAAAGCGCTTTTAATAGATCGATGCTTAGTATTATTATTATTATTTGAGATAAGCGAATAATCTCATTTTATAATGTAAGTTTTGGGATACAGAGTAATTGCACAAATTAATTGCTTTAGATTTTATATCTACACAGGCACAATTAAGAAAGAAGCTGGTTATTGAACTGCAACAAGATGCCTTGCTGCAGACCACCATAGGACCAAATGATATAGTGCAACCTCAAGGAGAGGGCGCTTTGCTTCTGAGGGCAGCAAATAGTTTGATAGCAGATCACTTGAGAAGATGTCAGTATGATTACAGTTTGTCTGTATTTTTGCCCGAGAGTGGAACTTCAAAGGACAAGGTACACACATACTCTATGTTTAAATTCATGCATAAGGTATTAATGTACATGTACGAGGCATGATATGGACAGTTTGGGGAAAACTTGTTTCGTAGCATTTTGGTTACAAGAAGAAAGTGTAGTGATGGTTGGAAATTTCATCCAAATATCTTGTGTGAAGCACCAGATATGTTTGCCCCTCTTTGTATTTTCTTGAAAATAATATTTTTTTTTAGCAAATTATGAAATTTGACAAATTGTGCAATTCTGTATTGAAATTTAAATTATAAAAATAGCAAAAAATTTAATCAAAATCTCCTAAAGACAACTTTAGTATGTGACCCCTTTTTGAATTTTCAAGCCTAAATTATTTATTGAAGAAAGTACGTAAATTAATGATGTCATCACTCGAATAGCTCTCTATTTCTGTATGTAAAGCCCCCAAATCATCTTTTTAGAATGTTATGCTCTTTAATGCTATTAACAAAAATTTTGAACAATAATTTCAAATTTGTTTTGTAGATGTTTACTGTTCCAGATCTTTTGGATCTACTGCACATCCATCCGAAGATGGCTCTTTATAAGAAGTTGGTGAGTGCAATTTCTTTTTTTTTTGTTTTTTGTTCCTGTGTATGCTTGGATGTTTTAATCAAATATCTTGCATCCGTAAATAAGAATATTTCAATGTAAGAAGCATTATTGAAAAAATACAGTATGATGAAACTGTCTTTTTGCTTTTTGTCCTGTCCTAATGTTGCATGAGACAGTCCATTGAAAATTTATTTGCTATTATTGTAATACTCAGTTCTTTTATACACTTTCATGATGAAAATCTGTTGCAATGGATTTTCAGTCCAAAATCTTCAAAGCCTACAAGGTTGAACAAAAACATCACTTAAAATCACTCATCAATAAACAAACAAAACCTTCACCGTTAAATACCATCTTATTTGTAAATTATTACTTCAAGCCAGACACATTGACCGCAGGGGAATACTTTTGTCCTTGTGTTGAGTGTGAAAGTCAGTGCAGCTGCAGTGAAATTTGTTTACTATTTGATGTCAGATTATGACCATGGAAAGTGAGGTGAAGTGTGTGGGAATCCCTGGTGTAATTGCTTAATGCTTGTGCTGGATTGTAGTTTCTGTTGTGAGTAATATAGACCCCGACAGATTTGAGATTTTGTCGGGGCTTAAGACAAAATGTATTGCCAGGTTTAGACCTAATATCTATACAAGCATAGTCAAAGGGCTTTTCAATGCAAATTTTCAAGGCTCAAAGCTGTAAGGTACAGTGTACAAGCCTGTACTACGATGAGCACCAAGCGAGAGGCCTAGAGCAACAGGTCCCATTCATTATCAAAATCTTTGGTTTGAGATTTAAACCTTGACTTTTGTTCGGAAAGTAGATGCTCACCAATAGGCTTACGATTTATTCAGATTGAATTGTAAGAAAGTAATTGCCTTAAAGGAATAGATCTTTATATTATATCATATTGTTTCAGTTATTTATTCATTCTTGACAGCTGCGTTTCCTTTTTTATCATTTTAAAATGCGTTGTCAAGATGTGACTGAGCTGAGCGCATTCTCTTTTTTTTGTAAATTGTAACCACATTTTTAATACTAACCAAATATTTAACCAAAATTTTTTTCTTAGTGATAAATACATTCTTTCTTTTTTTTGTAGGCTCATGAACTTCCAACCTACAGCTCAAAAGGTAAGGCCTTTTTGATTGATTGAAATGTTTTTTTTTAATTTTTAAAAAATTAAGATTTAAATGTTGAAATAATCATGAGGGCAGATATAATTTTGAAACTATTAAACACTGGGGCATAAATACGGGGGTGGGAGGGGGGGGTGACTTGTCTCTTTTGAGACTCGTCTATAAATTTGAGATTAGTCGGTAAATCTGGTACCAGGTCGGTAAAACTGTGTAATATGAAACAATTAGACAGTCAGACAGTTTGAAGCCAAATTGCTAAATGATAAACCAATTTTGATAATTAACTTTTTTATAGGGAGGCAGTTTTTTTCTTCAAATGGGATACTAATATTAGGCCATTGGTAAATCCCCCACCCCCCTTCCCTTCCCCCTCCCTATGGTCTACAGACATGCATTATTAAACACATACTTGGCTAGAAAACTATTTGTCCGATGAGCAAACGTATCAAAACGTATGTCTATCTAGATATGATTTATGGACGTCCATGACAGCCATACGTAAGGAAATGTTTTAGGAGTATCACATCACAGTTTGCAGAAATACACAAATTTATGAATTAGTTAACTTGTTTCTTATACAACTTGTACAGTACTGAACATAAGTGGTAAATAAGTCATATCAAATATGATCTGCAGGCAACCGGGAAAACATGCTAACCAAATCACATCAATTGCTATATAGATTAGACCCTTGATTAGCAGTGATGCCAATCACTACTGAAATTCTACCTTTGCCCCTTTTCATATGAGTGATTTGTCACTCCCTCATTTCAAAACTTATGTGGTCCATGTTTTACAGGCAGTTGTATAGCAATACAAGGTGCAGTGGTTAAGGAGTCGTGCTCGTATTTGAAAGGTACCGGGTTCGATTCCCGTTGTGAGCACTGCATTGTGTCCTTAAGCAAGACACTTTACTCTACTTGCTTCAGTCCACTCAGCTGTGAAAATGAGTACCAGCACTGCTGGGGAGTTAATCTGCGATGGACTGGCATCCTGTCCAGTGGGAGTCATGTACTCTCATCCGCTTGCATCATGGAAACCGGGGATTCGCACAGGCTTTATGAGCCTAATGGCTTAGATGGATTTAACTTGAACTGTATGGCAATATGTTTCATGGACAGTTGTATGGCAATATGTTTCATGGACAGTTGTATGGCAATATGTTTCATAGAGACTTGTATGGCAATATGTTTCACAGGCAGTTGAATGGCAAAATGTTTCACAAGCAGTTGAATGGCAATATGTTTCATGGTAGTTGTATGGCAATATGTTTCACAGGCAGTTCTATGGCAATATGTTTCATAGACAGTTGTATGGCAATATGTTTTACAGGCAGTTGTATGACAATATGTTTCACTGGCAATTGTATAGCAATATTGTATCACATTTTCATTTTCCACCAGGAGTCTTTTGGCAACTGTTATGTGAGGTCGCTCAACGTGGAAGTAGACAATCATTAGACAAAGGTATTCAAGTGACAAATAACCCTGAATATCGCAGCTCAATAGGTAAGCTTACATGAATAATGATGGAGATTGTTATGAACCAACTATGGAGCATTTTATAAGGTATATGGAAGTGTGTAGGCAACCACAAGCATTGGAAGCGGGGTAGACTGCCCACGTGAGAAGATTTAACTTTCCTAGGTGATTGGTTTCTTCCTACCCGGGAGGTAAAATTGGGAAATATTTTTGGTAAAATTTAATGAAAATTGCTTGGCGGCAAGAGATCTGGCCCTCATCTTGGTGGCACTAAAATGATAAAATATGCAACAAATGCGTAGCCATCTAATAATACCCATGCATGAAATTATAGAAATAAAAAAACTTGTTTGTTGAAAAAGGATACCTAAAAGCTTTGGAAAAGGTCAGCCAAATAATCTATGTTATTTTGCTTCCACTGGCAGGAGATTAACAACATTTCTGATTGTAATAGCTGTTCAAAGCAAAACAAAAAGGGAAAATCAAAAAAAAAAATTTAAACTCTATAAAGTGTTCAAAATTGATCAACAACCTGAGATACAGTGGGAGAGAATTCAAAAGTGTTGATGTAACTTGAGCAATGGTAAGGCCAAAAGACCCAGCTATACAGGAATGTGGTATTCTGACAAGAGATTGATATTCAACTGAGCTGAGAAAGATTAAATATCCAGATAAATAAATGGAAGTTGAAGATTGAAGTTGCAAAATGATTTTAATTGCTGATCATTTCAGAGCAGAAACTGAGTGCAGTGGATGAACATTTTCAATCTGAGATAGCAGAAGGAAAAGTCAGTGGAGAATATGGCATAGAGGAAAGATTGCTGAGGATTCAGAGGCAGGCAGATACCAGATCAAAGGAGGAGCTTGCTACACAGGTATAGAACTTTAAAAATTTGAACCAGCAATTTCTGGAAATCTAAATTATATAATGTCACATGGCTGAAATTCACATGTCCATAATGGACCATATACTGAGGGAATCTTGTCGACAAGTAAAAAACTGCGGGATTCTTGGCGGTCTTCACAGTTTATGTGGGTAATTGAATCGGTTTCTTATAATGCGCAATATCACAATTCTACATCGTCTCATTGCATGCCAGTCAAATCCTTCAGGCTGCAGCTCGAGATCAGCGCCCTAAACTTGACTGAAACGGGACGGGAAGTTGATGAACACCACGTTTTCACGCTTCTCTTTTCAAATAGTGATCAGAGAACCAGAAAGGATGTTACTCTCCTACCATCGGGACCTAAGGCTTAACGTCCCCTCCTGAGGATGGTGAGCACCATTTAACCATTACTGCTACTTCTATCAACAGCTGAATGAAGAGCAGAAGCTGCAAATGACGTACTTTTGCTTTGATGTTTGGTGTATCTGTTTGCATAGCTGTGGAAAAACTGGTTAGACCTGACAGAGGCTTGAACCCAGTACCTCCATCATCTCAGTCGTGCGCTCTACCAAGTGAGCTACCTACTTCGGGGGCTAAGCATAAAAAAAATGCTTTAGAATGCTAATCATGTGCCTTTATGCATGACAACAATACATGCATACATTGTTGTTTTGAGCTTTTTCTGCAGCAACTCCTGCTGATTGGCTGGGTAAATAAGGGAAAATTCCCTCAGCAGTTGATTGGCTGGGTAAATAAGGGAAAAATTCCCCCAGCAGCTGATTGGCTGGGTAAATAATGGAAAATTCCCCCAGCAGTTGATTGGCTGGGTAAATACGGGAAAATTCCCACAGCAGTTGATTGGCTAGGTAAATAAGGAAAAATTCCCCCAGCAGTTGATTGGCTGGGTAAATATGGGAAAAATCCCACAGCAGTTGATTGGCTGGGTAAATAAGGGACAATTCCCCCAGCAGTTTATTGGCTGCATAAATAAGGGACAGTTCCCACAACAGTTGATTGGCTGGGTAAATGTGGGAAAATTCCCCCAGCAGTTTATTGATTGTGTAAATAAGGGACAATTCCCACAACAATTGATTGGCTGTGTAAATATGGGAAAACTTCCCCAGCAGTTTATTGGCTGGGTAAATAAGGGACAATTCCCCCAGGAGTTGCTTGATGAAAGATTTGGTGTAATCACATTTGGCTAAAATCTTATTTGAAATGGTTTATAGGATAGTTTAAATTGTATGATGGCATCTTGCCTAGTCTTTTTGTTGTAGAAATGCATGGATTCAATTCTTGGGGATTTGATGAAAATTAATCTAAAACCATTCAAATAACAAATACATTTTCTTTAAGATTGGTTTAATGATTCCTATTCTCCTTCACAATGGATCACCCATTCACCACTACCTGTGCCTTCACATGCAACTTGCTCTATACCTTATCATGAGCCTTCTCTCTCAACTTGCACCATTTTCCTTTAAGGGTTAGTTCAGTAGTTAAGCAAGTTTATCTTATATGAAATATGACTTCAAAAAAATCAAGATGGTAAAGAAAGCATTTAAAAATATTATTCCATTAAGGTGATATTCAAGTTTAAAGCTCTGTCTTATTTGTATAGAAATGACTGGTGTTGTAAGTCTATTATGGAAAGCTGGCATTTCATCCTCACATTCTTAACAATTGTTAATGTATTTTAAAGAAAGTTGATTTATTTCTTTACTATTTAATTGTTTCCTTGAAGTTTCTTCAGTGGTATAGTATAAATATCCTTCCTAGATTCAGTTTTACAACTTTTTTGACATCCCATGCTTTTTAAGCCACAAAATTGCAGGACAACGTATGATAGAATACATAAAGACTTTGAGGAATCTGAGGCTGTGATGTCACAACTATTATGATTTCAGTCGTTTCTACACAAGTGATACCAAACTTCAAACTGAGAAATCTCCTTAACGGAATAAGATTTGTGAATGCTTTCTTTACCATTTTGTTGCTTTTTAAGCCCCCATTCATATAAGATGGACATGCTTGACCCCTGCACTAATCCTTTAATGGAATAAGATTTTAAATGCTTTCTTCACCATTATGTTTCTTTTTAAGCCCTCATTCATATAAAGTGGACATGCTTGACCCCTGCACTAGTCCTTTAACGGAATAAGATTTTTTAATGCTTTTTCTACCATTTTGTTTCTTTTTAAGCCCTTAACCATATAAAATGGACATGTTTGACCCCTGAACTAATCCTTTAACGGAATAAGATTTTTGAAAGCTTTCTTCACCATTTTTTTTTTTTTTAAGCCCTCATTTATATAAAAATGGACTTGCTTGACCCCTGCACTAATCCTTTAATGGAATAAGATTTTTGAATGCTTTTTTCACCATTTTGTTTCTGTTTAAGCCCTCATTCATATAAAGTGGACATGCTTGACCCCTGCACCAGTCCTTTAACACAATAAGATTTTTGAATGCTTTCTTCACCATTTTGTTTCTTTTTAAGCCCTCATTCATATAAAGTGGACATGCTTGACCCCTGCACCAGTCCTTTAACGGAATAAGATTTTTTAATGCTTTCTCTACCATTTTGTTTCTTTTAAAATGGACATGTTTGACCCTGAACTAACCTTTAACGGAATAAAATTTTTGAATGACATTTTTTTTTTTACCCTTGAACTAAATCCTTTAATGGAATAAGATTTTTGAATGCTTTCTTCACCATTTTGTTCTTTTTAAGTCCTCATCCATGTAAGATGGACATGCTTGACTCCTGCACCAATCCTGTAACGGAATACGATTTTTGATTGCTTTTTTCACCATTTTGTTTCTTTTTAATCCCTCATTAATACAAGATGGACATGCTTGACCCCTGCACTAATCCTTTAAGTTATTTTGATATAAATTGAGCTCTCTGGCACTATATAACCTCTACTGCTGACATGTCTCATCAATCAACCAATTAGAAACACCATTTTATTTAAAATATTAGGTGTTCATATCCAAATCCCTGTTAGGAAAATATTTCAGTTTAGTTGTCTCATTTGCTTGGTTACAAAGCTGAAAGCAGATTAGGTATGACCTAGTCAGATAACATCTGTCTAGTATATGCTATAACCGCTACATGGCTCCTATACACAGAAAACATTTACGTTATAACGTTCAGATTACTGCTGCATTGGCTTATTATAGAAGCATAGATTAATTTTAACTTTGCGCTAGAATAAGTAGGCCTTTCCGCGACGATCTAAGGTCTACTTTTGACAATGCCTTTCATCGTCATGGAACACTTTTACGTAATACTAAATAAATATATATAGTCATTCATACTATATTGAGTCATTCACTTACATTTTGGGCATGAGTTTAATAAAGAACAATAGAGTGTCAGTAAAGTCAAGATTCGAATAGCATTAAATCTAACACTGCATGAATTTACTAATAAACATTTCTAAAATAGCAGTTGCCAGCGTATCAGGTGATACACGCACTAATTGTGTATTAATTGTACTAATTGTGATCAGAATGTCATTTCTTTCGTCGTAATTTTGAGGGTTTTTCTACATACAAAGTGTTCATCATTTCATTTGTAACTTAGTTTGAAAGATACTTTAAAGTTTCAAGATGCTAATGAAATCAAAATCATTGCTCATAAGTACTCTTGTCAATTTTGAGACAGGTTTTCATTCCATGATTATGTTATATAATGTTATCTGAGTGGTTTTCAACATTACAAGTGTATTATGCATTGTCTCACTCAGTATGCAAGTATTGCCTGCCTTGCAAGTAGTGCCTACTGAGTGAGGTGTTTATCTCACTTGGTATGACCAGACCTTGGTGTGACATCACTTCCTGTCATTCCTCAAAATATCTGTGTATTTTTAAACAAATTTCTGTAGATTTTGTGGTTTACAACTATTGGATACATCAGAAAAGTTGAAAAAATACAATTTATGTAATTGATTTACCTGTTGAAATTTGTTAAACATTTGAAATTTAATATCTCTAGAACGTAGCAAGATATAGAAGTATTTTCTTCACAGTGACGTTTGTCTGTTAGCCCTCTATAATACAAAGTAGGCATAACTGATGAGTGAATTAATACTTGAAGCAAAAGTGAAACACTGGGAAAAGATCATGATGAATATCTGTTGCAATAGCTTTTCAGTTCAAAATCCTCAAAACCTACAAGGTTGAACAAAAGCATCACTTAAAATCACTCATCAATAAACAAACAAAACCTTCACTGTTGAATACCATCCTATTCCTAAATTATTAGTTCAAGCCAGACACTTTGACCACAGCAGAATACTTTTGTCCTTGTGTTGAGTGTGGAAAGTCAGTGCAGCTGCAGTGAAATCTGTTTACTATCAATGTCAGATTATGACCATGAAAAGTGAGGTGAAGTGTGTTGATTGTAGAAATAAGAAATCCCTACTGTAATTGCTGATTGCTTGTGGTGGATTGTGGTTTCTGTTGTGAGCGATACAAAAATATAGACTTCGACAAATTTGAGATTTTGTCGGGGCATAAAGACGCAAAGTGTATTGCGAGGTTTAGACTTAATAAGAGGTTTTTAGTAGAAAATATATTAAAAAATCTTGACTTGAAGAAGGGTCTTGTATATGAAAGGTATATGAAAATACTTGAAGTGGTCTAGTTCCTAAAACTCAATCTGAAAGCCATGTATAAGATGCACTTTGTTTATACATTTATATTTGCTTCTTGACTTTTCAGATGTCGCATTTCCGAACAAATGAGTTCAAAAGGATGGAGCTTGAGGAGAGAGAAAAATGTCGTCAGGAGATCGCCAAAGCAAGAAAAGAGGTAGGACAGTGTCTAAGGACTCGAACCAGGGTTCTAATAAAACCCTTAAATGAGAGTTTGAAGAAAATTGAGGCAGTTTTTGCATTATGTTTCCTGTTCTTCCTCATATGGAGATCTTAAAGCACTAGCTAGAAACAATCAAAGAGAAAAGCAAAACATTTTGGATTTTTGAACTTAAATAAAGTGACAGCTACTTGTGTTATAAAAGATTAATCCACTTCCCTAGTATATGCTAATTTTGATAAGCCGAAAATAAAAATGTATTTATGCTTTAATCTATTGCATGCTAGACAGGAAGTGTCAGCATGAATCAGTGATCATCAGCAAAATTAGGTCAATGTATGGGTTCTCATTAGTTCATGTAAACTGATGTATCCATCAGTGATTTTTTCTTTAGGTGCAAGGTATTAAAAAATATGTAGTCCAGTATGGACATCAAAATACTATTGTTAAATCCTGAAAAATTCTACCTGTCTATATATTTTTGGAAATATTTAAGTTATTTAAATTGTTTTTATCTGCTTTTAAAGAGGTTTGCTTCATTGTAATATCTGTTTTACTGTGCAAGACCAAAATCAACTTTATATTTCAAGTTCATAATATGTTTATGGTGCATTACCTAAAATAAAACTGATTCTGATGTTCCTAACCTTCATGCCAACATAAAATAAAATAGTAGTAAAGAAGAATGGTAAAATTATCAACAAGAAATGCAAGCAATAGTTTACATTTCAAAGTGCATAATTGACAGCACAATCATAAATATAAGTCTTCAGTAAATGTTGGAATTGTAGAACGGATGTAGCAGATTTGACTGTTCCTTATCTTTGCTGACTATTCCATACCGTTGGTCCCTGTACATCAAATACACTACTACAAAATGAACCTGTCCCCAATACCAGAACTAAGATCTATTCTCTTCTCACTCTCCTCAATCTCGGACCTATTCGAAAACAATTCTTCCTCAAACATTATCAACTTCCTCCGCAACAACAACCTCTTCCACCGCATATAATCTCCTCCCCTTCTTCACCTAACCTTACACACCCCTTTCTTTTCACCTAATTTGTTCTCTCACATTCAGCTTTTCCCTCTTAACTCCCTTACAAATCTTGCATCTCCTTACTATCCTCACTCTTTCACCATAATTTATTAACACCCTCTTGGCACATTTGACTCTGACTGTTTCGGTGCCGTTAAACATCAACAAACCAAACGAAGATCTAAATTTGAGAATTACAAGATAATTTTTTTTTTTCGGACCTAAGGGAGTTTCTTTAATTGTTTGGAAAAACTTTGAATTATAATAAGATCATTATTGGATATGGAACTACAATAAGAAGAAAGAAAGTTAGAAAATTGATATTAATTGACTTTAATTTGATTTTGTTTGTCCAGATGGAGAGAACATACCATGCCAAACTAGATGCGGTGCAGGAACGAGAGAGGACAGCTACAGAAAGAATCAAGCATCAGCAACAGGTTAGTGACATGTTTAGTATTTGTGCTTGATGGATTTAGGACAGGTGTGGTGAGGGATATTAAAGAATCAAGCATCAGCAACAGGTTAGTGACATGTTTAGTATTTGTGCTTGCTGGATTCAGAATAGGTGTGGTGAGGGATATCAAAGAATCAAGCATCAGCAAGGGGTTAGTGACATGTTTAGTATTTGTGCTTGCTGGATTCAGAATAGGTGTGGTGAGGGATATCAAAGAATCAAGCATCAGCAACAGGGTAGTGACATGTTTAGTATTTGTGCTTGATGGATTTAGGACAGGTGTGGTGAGGGATATTAAAGAATCAAGCATCAGCAACAGGTTAGTGACATGTTTAGTATTTGTGCTTGCTGGATTCAGAATAGGTGTGGTGAGGGATATCAAAGAATCAAGCATCAGCAACAGGCTAGTGACATGTTTAGTATTTGTGCTTGATGGATTCAGGATAGGTGAGGTGAGGGATATCAAAGAATCAAGCATTAGCAACAGGCTAGTGACATGTTTAGTATTTGTGCTTGCAGGATTCAGGATAGGTGTGGTAAGGGATATCAACATATCAAAAAAAGAGGTGTAAAAGAACAACATTATGAATGACTTAAAGATTAAGAATAAGGTCCAAGCTGTTCATAATAATAGAAAGATAGACTGAATGAGATTTTGTTTTATGAACTTTGGATGAGTTGTCTTTTTTTTGTTGTTGTAAGGTTTCATAATTTAAAAAAAATGATTAAAAGGATTGGTAAAATGTTGTAAATGTGCAAAAATGTTCATAAAATATGAAATGTTAATAAAATATGCATAATTAGGCCTAAAATAAAAAACGTGTGAAATGTTCTTTTTTACAAACATCTGTTGTATGTTTTAGTGCTATTTTTAAAGTGTTAAGTTGATTTTAAAACCCTTCGGATGTTACATTTACTTGTCCACAGACCTGTAAGAATAAATATCACTATTCGTCATGATGGAATTTCAAGGAAATTATTTTTTATCATCAGATGATGGAGAGAGAAACATACTCACAAAGGCAGAATCTTTTGGAGGAGCTCCGGATTTTAAGACATAAGGAGACTGACCTCAGGAGAGAGGCAGAGGTCAATGCGAGGTCAGTAAGATTTATATGTATAGAGTTTGTTGACTGATGCCGTCCGTGCATGGCGTAAATAATCATCTAATCAAATGAGCTGTGTCTCATTGGTTAGAGAGTGATTCCTGCATTGTGTACTTTAGCAAGATACTTTATATCACTTGCTTCAGTTTACTTCACTGTAAAGTAATACCAGCATATCTGGTGAGTAAACCTGGAATGACCAGGAGAGTACTATGCCCTCATCCACTCACAGCATGAACCTCTGGAGGGTGGGGATATCCTCCAAGTAGAAAAATGATAGTTTATCATTTGTTTGGCTTTTTGTACTTTTTAACTTGTCTACTAAACAAGTGCATAAAATTGACTTATCTACCTACTGTGGTGTAGCGGTTATCATACCTGTCTACAGACCACGAGGCCCTGGGTTCAAGCCTGGGTTGGGTAGACACGCCAGTGTACCACAACTGGTTATCAAAGGCCGTGGACATTGATTTGGTTGTCGATGTTATGTCTGTCCGTACGTCGTACCTGTGTTCTCGTCCAGGTCTTATTAAGCGTTCGTGATAGCGTTTCGTATCATAACCGAATACGCAGGCGACGACCCCGTCATTGTAATTGGGTATTCACTCGTTGTCATGACTTGAAAAAATGTATGAAAATGGCAGAGAAAAATGCATTTTAAAAAATTGTGTAATATTATATCTTTCAACATCCATATTAATTTGCATACTACATTTTATGGAATATATTAATGCTTTCAAATGTAGAAGATTTTATTCACGTTTTTCTCAAAATAGCTTTCGGTGGTCTATTTTCTTTAATAACTTTTGATCTTTCATAAAATGTGTACTTTGTTTATATTATACTGCCCAGAGAGAAAGGTACCTTATTTTATTGACGAGAGGTGAAATTTGGCTAATTGTGAGGGTATCTCGACCTTAACAGCGTTATCATTAGTTGTTGTGCTCCCTAAAATTTTAAACAGTCTGACCCGACCTGATATATAACAGGTCAGGTAAGACTTTTCCTCTTTATTTTGTTCATTCTGAAAACCACAAGTGATTAGGATCAAATTTTCCTTATCAATGGCTCCATTGTATTTGTTCTCCTGTTGGTCCTGGGATGTTGTGGTAGTTGGTGTTGAGTATCAAACTAGCATTGGATGAAGTCCTTATTGTGTGGTTGAGTGGCTATTTTAAGATAAGTGGTCTCATTATTTGCTACAGTAAGTTTGTGGTTATGATTTGATGAAACAAATTTTTAAGGAGAATGACAAGTCATGTGTGGGTCTTCACTGCTCAGGAAGGATGTTAATGTCACCAGTAAAGGACTCTGAAACAAAATATCACAATACACCTGTTTTTAGCATCCATGTTGTTGCATCTTGTGCATCATGTATGTGTGAATGTGTTTGTTCAGTGTTATAAGTTGCTGTTTTTTAGTATTTACACTCTGCTATTTTAGATTGTGCAGTATGATTGATCAATGTTTGATTTTTTTACATATATCAAAGACATGTGTTTAAAAGGCTACAAATCCATAGGCAAAACAAGTAAGAAATTTAAAAGTATGCTGCATTGTTGGTTAGAATGAATGAAAATACTTACTCACTTGAAAATTTCCCCAGAAAGTTATTATTTGTGTAATAAATTCAGTTCATTTCACTACTTTGTTCTTTGTTCAAATTCAGATGTTAGATGCTAGACATCCTATTATTTGGCACAATTTCTTTGTTTTTCATTCCAGGGCAGCAAAGTTGGAGGAGGACAAAAGGAAGGCGATAGAAGACAACTTGAAATTCAGAGAATCGGCAATGAACAATATAGAGGGCACCTATGAGAGAAAACTAAAAGAGGAGGCTAGACGGTGAGTGGTGATTGGCTGGCTTTGTTAAATTTGAATTGCTTGACATGTCAGGGGTTGCGATTGAAGATCCCTTAACAGGAACAGAAAATAATTCCTATTTAAGGTCTATTGTAGCAACTTCAGCTTAATTGCTTTAACTATTTACCTCACCTCTCCTATTCTCTTCAGGCCTCCTGTCCCATAGGGCTGCAGTGCACTCTCTCCACTCCCGTCCCATAGGGCTGCAGTGCACTCTCTCCACTGGACTCTGTTATTAGCAACTTGTCTGGCTTCTATCCACGAGCTCCACCCCCATCACTTTCCTCTCATGCCGAAAAGTTTCTCTTTAAGTCTACCCGCACCCGACACCTGAGTTAATCCTGAAAACTCAGGTATGACAATTACCGACCCGACTTCCTTCCTGTTCAGTATTTTGTGTTTCCACTCAAACGCTAATCCTATGCACACCACAGCCAAATAGCCCAAGGCTTTTTGTGTGTATAAGATTACACAAAGCCAGAGATGAATAATCAAGGCACTTTTGTGATTGAAATCACTCATCCATGTTAGGTGTCTTAGTGGGAGAAGTTTATTTGTAAACTGGTGATAAAAATAGCTGTGTATCATAATGCCTGAGGTAATAATGTGCATTAACTGTGAATGATTGACAGACCATTTCTCCTAAGGAAAGATATTGCTTCATGCTCCTTCTCGACTGTCCTTCTCCGGGTCATTCTAGGATGACCAACTTTCCTTCTCCCCTCTGGTTTCCACGTCATAGCTGTCACACTGTGCTTAATAGCGCTCATGCGCATCACATGACCAATCCACCTCCACCTACTTTTTACTTCAGTGCTGGAAATATGGAAATGTTTCATCAAAATTGTGAAAGAAATGGCCATAGTACAGCTCTTAGAATTTTCAAGGTTTAGTATAAAAATTAGACCATTCTGTTTTTTATGAAAAATCTTCTTTAAAAAAAAAAATTGCCATCCATGATTCTTCAGGAAGAACAGGCAAGTTGTAAATGACAGACAAAGAAGTTTTTAAATTAAAAAGATACCCCTGGTCGATAATGAACCTGAAAAGATATTCCAATTGTTTTAAATGACTGACATTTAGGAAAGAAATTGAAATAATTGCAGATATTTGGAGAGTTACATGGAGCTCAGTGTCTTTCCAAGCATACATCACAACTGTCAAATCTTTAGAGTTTTTTGTCAGCTTTAAGTCAGAGTAATTTGATCATATGCTGTGATACAGAATGCAATTATCTTTGTAATAGGACATTGAATCATAGGCCTTAAACGTTTTCAAGGAATATGAGGATATGATGTCACAGTTTGTCTGATTTCAGCTGTTTCTACACAAAGAAGACAGAACTTTATACTTCAATCTCTTCTTAACAGATTAAGATTTTTGAATGCTGTCTCCCCCATTTTATTTCTTTTAATGCCCTATTAAATGATCATCTTGCTTGACCACCGAAACCTAATCCTTAATAAACAATATGATATATTATAGTCTAATATATAATTTAATATAATCATATAAAGTATCATATATTAATATATTTTTAGTTGTAGTAGTCAAGTAAAGATGTTGTTTTATAACCCTAATTAGTCTTTTGTAAGATTTATGAAATTTTGATTTCAAGTTTGCTTTGTGCCGTGCAAAACATGCAAATCACACGTATTTTAGTTAATACTTTGCAAGAAAGGCTGTAAGAGGTAAATTTGTGCAGCATGTGCCATTCGTGTGTTAAATTTGATCACAATTTTTGTTGAAGGATTTGGGAAGATTAATTTGAAGCATCCTGTAGGAGTACAGTTGGATGTTTTGCTTATTAAACAATAACAAAACTTTCTTATTTATAGCTTCTGTTTATTTAACAATAAAGTTCTGAACAAAAGCCTTGTTTTTTTTCTTTTTCAGAGTTGAACTTGATTATGAAATTAAATGGATCGAAAAACTGAATCAATTAGAGAAGAGGGAAAATCAACTTAAAGGTAAGCTCAAAAGAGGTTGTGTAGATCTTAAAGGTGTACAGATCTAGAAACAAACAAAAATCATTAAAAAAACCAATTCTAATCCCTGATTCTTCAATGTAGTGCAAGCTATTCATGCTCAAGTTCTGGAAGTGTGTTCAATAGCAAATATTTATTATGGTATGTTTGATTTTTTCTGAAACCCAGTTTGTTTGCAGCAGACATGCATGACAGACACACCCAGTTAAATTATTCATTTGTGATGTTTGTTTTATTTCAACTCGGATCAAAGCATAGCAAATGTTAGAGATAGTTACATCATAATATAGAAGGATAAAGAGAAAATATAATATGAAGCAAGTTAAACTTGAAATCTAAAGAAGACAATTGGAGAAAATAATCTTGGATACTTAAAGGAGACATAAAGTCTGATACAATCATTATTTCATATGATAGAGGATCGAAATCTTAACCAACTGCCAAACACAGCAAGTCAAGATCTTATTCCTATCTTAAGTTATTCATGTTTGAAATCGACACATGGTGTGACTGCTATTTTGTTCAATTCTGTATTGAAATAATGTGCATGATGACATAATTTTCCCAATAGGGACATAAGGAATTAAATGTATTTCTTTATGAATGTGATTAAATTATTTATTCCAAAATGTTGTTTTTAACAGCATGTTTTGATAATTTCATATGTACATGAAAATTTCCTTGACCCTTACAAAAGAAAAACAATTTTTCATCAGCTAGAAAACTTGTGGTAGAATATTAAGAAATACAAAAACATTCCTGTTGGGCTGATGACATCATAATCTTCATGTTTTGAAATAAAAATGGCAGCTCCCATGATACTATTAAGTAGTAGTATTAAAATTTTTAATAAATACAAAAAAATGTGTTAGATTGCTTCGGGAGTTATGAAACTTGGTCAGTAAATTTGTTATTTTGAATTCTATCATATGAAATAAAGATTATGTCTGTGATTAATGTCTCCATTAAAATGTTGTCCAAGGTATTTTAAAGGAAGTTTAGATATTTTGCTATTATTTCCATTTGTTCAGGTTTTTGCTAGCACCAGATAAAACAAATGTTTTTTTTTTTTTAAAAGGATAATATATTTTGGGAATGAAATCTAATCATGGAGATGCAAAATAACTTTGTCCATGAAATAAGAATTGAGTAAATTTTAATGTGAACGGGAAAAAAATTAATTTAAATTCTTTAAGGTTGTTATTGTTGCATTTCACTGTGTTCTTTTGATCCTTGATACACTTTTTCTGTATACGCCATTAGTTGTATTGATTTGAGGTAAAACCTGGCGCTATTCGCTTGTATTGTTGATGTGCGACTGAACGTAAACTAGAAGAATCAAAAGGGTGTGTAGTAATATATAATTGAAGTAATAATACAGAATGTCCTTGATATATATATATATATATGTGCACAAGAAGAGATAAATGGTTATTTTACATGTAATGTAAATGAGATGGTTCCTTTCTTGTACTTCCATGTTTAGGTGAGAAAAAGGAGGTATTTGAAGAAAGGCTTGCGATGAAAAGAATCGATGAGGAGCTGAGGGAGAAATCTAAGAGGACGGATGAACTGGAGGTGAGAACACTTCAAGGATTAGTTTAGTGGTCTGGACTAAACTTAAAGATATTTATGCTTATTCTGCAAATGATCTTAGCCATATTTTCAATCTTCCTTTTGTGACAACAATAGAGAACAACTCGAGAGCTTTTTAAATACAATTTTTGCATAATATAATTCCTTTAAATGAGTGGCTTTTTAAAGTGGGTCTGGCTGACTTCCCACTATGTGGATTTTGTAATTTAGACGCAGAATTACTCCAACATTTGTTTGTTAATTGCCGGACCACCAGGTTTTTTTTGGCAAGAGATTATGAGTTATTTTGTTAATCTTCCATTTTCTCACGTTTCCCACTCTTCTATTTTACATGTTTTTTTCAAAGTCGGCAATGATTTTAAATTAATTCGGCAAGTGATTCTAGTAGATAAGCAGGTAATTTATGAATGTAAAATGAAAAATAATAGACCATCTGTTAGTCACCTGATTTCTAAATTGAAAATTATTCATAAATTAGAAGAGCATATAGCAACAAGAAATGATAAGTTAAAGTCCCATGATGAAAAATGGCTCTCAATTTCACATCTTCTTGTTTACTTTTTTCTTGTATCCAGAATCCTCTCAAGATATTTCTGGTCTTTCTTTTTTTTCTTTTTTTTTCTGTTAGTAAGTGTAAGAATGTTTAAGTTTTAATTACGAACAATTATGCTCTATGAATTATGTTATGATTGTTGTATTCCTTTTCAACATTTTCTTCATTGTGATGAAATGTTCAGATATAAGGGTTTAACAAATAAATTGTATTGAAACAAAAAAAAAAAGATAGTATTGTCGTCAATTGCAGAACCAGATCAGTTAAAAACTGCAGATATTGATTGTAGAAGTTTTCACAAGTTTGTTTTGAAAGGACTAGTGTGAAAGCTTTTTGCTTTCTGAATTAGGCTGGTCAAAGCTTTTTACTTTCTGAATTAGGCTGATCAAAGCTTTTAACTTCCTGAATTAGGCTGGTCAAAGCTTTTACCTTCTGATTTAGGCTGATCAAAGCTTTTTACTTTCTGAATTAGGCTGATCGAAGCTTTTTACTTTCTGAATAAGGCTGGTCAAAGCTTTTACCTTCTGATTTAGGCTGATCAAAGCTTTTTACTTTCTGAATTAGGCTGATCAAAGCTTTTTACTTTCTAAATTAGTCTGATTAAAGCTTTTTACTTCCTGAATTAGGTTGATCAAAGCTTTTTACTTTCTGAATTAGGCTGATCAAAGCTTTTTACTTTCTGAATTAGGCTGATCAAAGCTTTTTAATTTCTGAATAAGACTGATCAAAGCTTTTTACTTTCTAAATTAGGCTGGTCAAATCTTTTTACTTCCTGAATTAGGCTGATCAAAGCTTTTTACTTTCTGAATTAGGCTGATCAAAGCTTTTTACCTTCTGAATTAGGCTGATCAAAGCTTTTTACTTTCTGAATTAGGCTGATCAAAGCTTTTTACTTTCTGATTTAGGCTGATCAAAGCTCTTTACTTTCTGAATTAGGCTGATCAAAGCTTTTTACTTTCTGAATTAGGCTGATCAAAGCTTTTTACTTTCTGAATTAGGCTGGTCAAAGCTTTTTACTTTCTGAATTAGGCTGGTCAAATCTTTTTACTTTCTGAATTAGGCTGATCAAAGCTTTTTACTTTCTGAATAAGGCTGATTAAAGCTGTTTACTTTCTAAGTTAAACTGATCAAAGCTTTTTACTTTCTGAATTAGGCTGATCAAAGCTTTTTACTTTCTGAATTAGGCTGATCAAAGCTTTTTACTTTCTGAATTAGGCTGGTCAAAGCTTTTTACTTTCTGAATTAGGCTGATCAAAGCTTTTTACTTTCTGAATTAGGCTGGTCAAAGCTTTTTACTTTCTGAATTAGGCTGATCAAAGCTTCTTGATTGCTTCATATACAATAATTTATACTTGAGTTAATTACATCTTCAAATTTCCATGTTTTAAATCATAGAGCATTATATACAGTGTAGAAGATTTTCTTTTAAAACTAATAATGATAATAAATTAAAGGTTTAAGGAAATTATTGTGACTGCTTAGTACTTCTTGTAGTCAACATAATTACAATGTGTTCAGATTTAACGAAGCACATAGTTTGTACTGTTTTCAGTTTGTCTAAAGTAAGTTGGGAAAGTTATCTCAGTAAGATAATAATAATAAAAATACATAACTTTATATAGCGCTAATTTTGTAAAAACATTCAAAAGCGCTTTACATACAAGGAAATAAGATACGAAAACAAAAATAAGAATACAGAAATAACAACATAAATAGAAATACAATGGATCAAGCTGCACATTATTTTAATGTTTTTTAAACAAAAAGATTTAAGCTTAGTTTTACTGCTAGACTTGAAAAATTTATGTCTAAATTTAATGCTGTATGAAAAAATGTTGTTTGTGTCAAATGTATGTTCAATGCTTTTGCTCTTAAATGGCTACCAATATTATTAATAATTAAGTTAATAATGAATGTAAATAATGCATTATTGATCAATTCTGATTGATTTTGTTACTAATGAATGATATATATATCTGCTTATTTGATAGCACAATGTTTAACAAGAAAAAAAAAAAGAGTACAATGAAGATGTTACCAATATATTTTTGATAAAAGAAAAATATTTGATAGGATAATAGAGATTCTCTGCTAATTCCAACAAGATTTTTGTCCAAAATCAGGCCATCAATTTTTAGATTAAAGGATTAGTTCAGTGGTCAAGCATGTCCATCTTATATGAAAGAGGACTTCAAAAGAAAGAAAATGGTGAAAAAAGCATTTAAAAATCCTATTCCGTTAAGAAGATATTCAAATTTAAAGTTTGCTATCATTTGTGTAGAAACGACTAAAGTCAGACTAGTTGTGATGTCATAGCCTCAGATTCCTCAAAGTCTTTATGTATTCTATCATATTTTGTCCTGCGATTTTGTAGCTTTAAAACCATGGTATATGTCAAAAAAGTAGTAAAACTGAATCTAGGAAAGATGTTTATAATATACCACGTGAAAAAAGTTTGAGGAAAAATAATTCAAATAGTGACAAAATTAAATAAACTTTCTTTAATATACATAAAGATTTTGAGATATCTGAGGCTGTGACATCAGAACTAGTCTGATTTCAGTTGTTTCTACACAAATGATAGCAGATTTTAAACTTGCATATCTCCTTAACGTAATAAGATTTTGCAATGTTTTCTTCCCCATTTTGTTTCTTTTGAAGTCCTCTTTCATATAAGATGGACATCCTTGACCACTGAACTAATCCTTTAATATCATGAAATGTGTGATCATTGAATGATTTTGAAGTGGTAGCCTCATCTATAAAACTGAACGGAAAAATTATTTGAAATACTTTGAATAGATTGGCGTAATGCATTTTTAATGGCTTCTCTTTTTTTCAACTGCTTGATGCAGGATCAGCTGAAGCAGCTTGGAGCAGAAATCATTTCAGAAAATCATCGGAATCAGATGATGGCAGAAAAACTGAGAAACGTTGTGGACTATCCAAACGTGAAGGAAAATAATGCTGTGCTGAGAAGGGAACTTGAAAACACACAAATGTAAGTATTCTTCACATGTTTTTCTATCAAAGTATGCCGATATGTTTTTCTATCAAAGTATGCTTATATGTTTATCTATCAAAGTATGCTTAATATGTTTATCTATCAAAGTATGCTCAATATGTTTATCTATTGAGGTATGTTAAAGCCCTTAGTCTACCAAGGGTGTTTAAAACACTGGCATTCCTTACCGTCAAATGATTCCTTCTCATTATGAAAATTGGTTATTTCACAAAATTTAAATTAAAGGGAGGGGGCTATTTGTTTATTCCATTGCGTATATGGAGGTGAACAAAGTTTTCGATCCTCATTTTCCGATGTTGATTAGGATTTTTTAATTAAAGAGCTCCAAAATGCAGCAAAAATAACACAATTTGACACATTTTTCCCAAAATGTAAGAATTATGACTAGATATATGTAAAACATGATTAGATTTGAACAATTTGTCTAAATAAATCTTTTGTGAGTTTTTTCTATGAAAAAATGAAAATTCTGCATTTTTACCTTCAATTTACACAAAAAATATGGAATATAAACCCACACAAAATAACAATCGTTTGAAAGATATAAAGTAGTCTTTGCAAATGATTCTTATTTCACTCCTATATGATTTTGATATGGTCCCAATTTTTGTATATGTTAATTTACTTCAAATTATAACTTACCTTCCATGCTATAAATATGCAATATGGTCACATGACCTGATTCTAACGCACTTCTAACCAACCTTAAAAACGTAGTTACCAGCCCAGCCCAGTCCTGACCTCCATATAACCTCTACTAACCCTCACTCTTTTTCAGCGTGTTGTTTTCACAACATCGCTGGAACTGGTCAAATTTTCTTTTATAAATTCAACCTTTTTCTAACAATTTTCTCCTTTGAACTTCTACCTGGCAAGTTTTTACGCTGCTCTATCTTATCCGGTTCGCCTTTTCAAGTCTTCTGAGGTAAGACAAGGTAGCCATGGGTCCGGGATTGTTTCGGTCCGACTCACAGGACTTTCCCGTGTAGCCTACACTTAGGATAAAGTGTTTTTGTCTCCATCTGTACAAAGCGGGTGGCTAGTTCGAGAGAGTCCCGCTCTCGCGGCGGGTGTTTTTAGGCCCTAGAGCACCAAGTGTGCCTGTCTAGTGGACCTCCTGCCCCTGGGTTTAAGTGTTTTTCACCCTCGGTCCCGCCCTTCCATGAGGAGAGCCTAGCGTTATGCTATGCATTGTATCAACATGTTAGGATATCTTCAGTACAGGTTCTCGTATGCATTAGGCCAATTTCTTCAATCGATTTTGGCGCATGCGTTTTGGGTCGACGTCACTACAGGGTGTTCGAGGCTTCTTACAGCTCCAAGGAGCTACAGTTGTCACAAGAGAGCCTATATTTCATTAAACGTTACCAGTACATAACGTGTATTCGTTTTTCTGGCATATAATTTAAAAAAGTTTTTAATTTTCAAGTTTGATTTTTGGGGCGTTGGAGAGATTTGAAACGTCTTCACAGGAGATCTAATCTTTTCTTTTTAACTCCACAGATGCCAAGTTACTAAGTGGTAACTTAGAATAAACCACTATAAAGAAGCGCCCCCTTCTCGATACGATTACTGAGTTGTGGAAGGTGCAGATTTTTAGTGGGTAAACCTTTGTACACCGCTGTGATCCTTGGTTCCACGATAGGGACCGGTAGGGCCATGTAAAGGCGCCGCCCGAAGAGGTTATACGTGAGTCACAAGTGATTTCACGGGTCCTTTATGGTCTGTAAGGCACCGGTGATTGGATCCATATGGTTCCATGGCCCGTGTTCACAACTCTGTACGGGTCCATTGGCCGGTTCCATACGGCTCCACGGTCCATGTTTACGGCTCCGTACGGGTCCATTGAACGGCTCAACATGGCTCCACGGCCCATGTTTACGGGACCATTGGATGGCTCCACGGCCCGTGTTTACGGGTCCATTGAACGGCTTCATGGCCCGTGTTTACGGGTCTGTATGGGTCCATTGGACGGCTCCATTGCCTTTGTTTATGGGTCCGTACAGGTCCATTGGACGTCTCCACCGCCTGTGTTTATGGGTCCGTTGGACCGCCGGACAGCTCCGTGGCCCACAGCTCCGGTGAACGGGTCCGTACGACTCCATAGTTTTGTAACGGGATAACGTACACCATATGATTAACCTGAAAATACATCTACAAGCTACGAAGCTACATGGTCAAGTGACAATCTTTGTAAGAAGTAAAGCATTACGAGAACTACTTTCTTCTTGTTTCTGTAGCCATTAGCTACACAGTTCCGCGGCCATGTGAACAGCTTCAGTAAAATTATCCGCGTTGAACGTTACACTTCCGCAATATTTTTCAGCAATATAATGGACACGGAGGACAGGTCCCCGAGTGTCAGTGTGTAACGCGCCCAAGGCATCCCGCAATGCGTCGTGTGTAAACGCTTCTTTTAGTTACGCTTCGGTGATATTCAAAAGAAAAAAAACCCGTGTACACCGCTGTGGACCACGGTTCTGCGAAGGGACCGGTAGGCCCACAAGAGGGGGCGCCATAAGGGGCTTTACGTTAGTTACAAACTTTTTTACGGCTCATTGTAGAGCCATTGGATTACTCTCATGGGTCCATATGGGTCCCTATGGCTCCGGTGATTGTTTCCGTACGGCCCTACGGCTTGTTTCTACGGCCCCGTAAGGGTCCGTAACACGGCCCTACGGCTCCGTACGGGCCGTGTAATGGCTCCGTGCGGGTCCGTACACTTTCATAGCCAGCGATTTTTGGTTCCATACGGCTCCGGCGAATGGGTCCGTATGGCTCCACAGTTCTTTAGCGGGGTAACGTACAACGTACGACAAATCTGAAAAAAGACCCTTTAGCTATGAAGCTACATGGTCAGGTGATAAGTAACAATCTTCACAATTAGTATTGCGTCGCTAAACCTATTTTCTTTTTGTTACCGTAGCCATCAGCTATGCAGTTCCACGTCCGTGTGAGCTACCTTAGTAAGATATTCGCGTTGAACGTCACAATTCCGCAAAGTTTTCACCAGCATCATGAACACCCAGGATGCCCTGCAATACGTCGCGTGTAAGCCCTCCCTTAGGTTACGAAGCTTGGTGGTCGGGTGTTAAGAAACCATCTCCACGAGAGGCATAGCATCATGAGAGCTATTTTCTCCGTGTTACGTAGTTCCATGACCGTCCAAATGAATTACACTGAATATAATTTTCGCGTTGAACGTGACATTCCGCTCAAACTATAAAGAGATTAATGTGGTTTTACGTACAACGTGCAGTAACCCCGGGAGTACCACAACTTTACAGGCCCTGCCGTTAAGCCCTCATCAAACAAACAGGCCCTCTGAACGGCTCTGTACCGGTCCCTACGGCTCCAAGACATGAGTTCACAAGTCCGGGATACGGCTTTATAGGTCCATACAGTTATGTAGCCACATTCTACAAGCCCTTACGGCTCAGAGCCTAGCCTTACACCGCTCCAATTATACACGCCCACACGCTCTCAGAGCCTAGCCTTACACGGCTCCAGTTGAACGGGCCTTATGGCCCCCACAGGACCTACATGGGATAACGTACAACTACGATAAACCCGGGTAATACAACTTCTGGATAATGCGACCAATAGCCACATGCTACAGAGTTCCGCAGTCGTCATTCTCACCAGGACGAGTATAGCGTTCGACGGGAGTCCCCCACACGTAGCCACCGGCTACGCTGCTTCATGGTGAACAGATACAAACCGAGTTAACGGCATACACCGGCAGCACAACTGTGTGGTAAGCGGCCCAGGAGCTACAGAGTTCTGCCGCCGTTATTCTTCCCGGGACACATTCTTAGTACAATGGTAGTCCCCCCCCCCCCATCCTTCTCTTTCCCACGCAGATACCAGCTTCGTAGCTCCGTAGTGAAACAAACAGAGTTTACAGCTCGTATAGCTTGCGTAGCACATGAACTCCTCCGCTCCAGTATATTTTGAGCTATTCCAACAGGAATGCGTGCTGAGTACGATTTTACTCCCTCACGCGTAGCCACTTACTCAGTGGCCCTGTGGTGAATAGAAGTATACTGAGGTAACGACTCATGTAACAGATGTAGTTCGTTAATGCTATGGTAGATCCAGATGGTTCTTTTGTACTGATAGCTATTACGTTAGGGACACGTACCAGTACAGTGGTAGTTCCCCCCGCGTAGCCACTTGCTTTGTTGCTTTATGGTGAACAGAGGCAAACTGGGCAGACGGCTAGTGGAACTTACTTGTCATGTTAACGCCTTTGTAGATCCATAACGGCTCTATACTACTTAACGGGGATGCGTACTGAGTACGGCGTTATTCCCCCCCACGTAGCCACCAGCTTCTCAGCTCCGTGGTGAAGGGTGTTTAACAGAATTAAAGGCCCATGTAGTATACACAGGACATCAACTCTTTCGTGATTTCTACCCCAGTGCTTGGGTTAAAGATTCATACAGTTGATGTAGTACATTAAACCCCTTGTCCAAATTAACTCCATGAAGGATACTTTTCTTGACATAGGTGGCCTTTTGATAGGCAACCTCACGATCGGGGTAGATATTAAAACCAACAACACGTATTGTTCATACTATACTTTAACACCTTCTTAAAGCAGTTCAACGCGGCTTGCGGCTTCACGGCCTGTTAGTTAACTACCCATACAGACATACGGTATTAGTTTCTCCACATCCGTAGCTATAGGTTGTAACTATACGTTGTCATTAACACCTTTTCCAATCAACTTCATAGACAAGTTTTGCTGTTGATAGGAGTGGCCTAGACCTACGCAGTTCCGCAACTGCTACAGTCTTCAGACACTGCTTCAGAGCCGTAGACAATGACTTACGGCTCCACTCTCTTACATCCCAAAACCGTCTTGCAGCTACATAGCCTTACATGGTTAGCAGCCCGTTTTGTATACGTTTTATATTAACGGCCTGCCGTTTAATTCGCTAACCATTGGTTTAGTTCAGTAAAGTTAAAACAAACTTTGCTCAGGGTTAGCAGTTTTATCAGCCACGTTGCTCCTCAATCATCGGGGCTCCACAGCTCCGCTGTTGTACAAGTTTTTTTACAGAGTTAACGGCCCGTAAAGTGTACGACGTACATTAACCCTAAGTTAAAAGTAACTTATCACTACTATCAGCCTGAATGACTCTTCCCGCTCAACGGCACTTCACCCTGGGCATTTCGCCGATGTTCAGCATTTCGCTCATTTCTCTCCCCCGGTTCTCTCCACAACGGAACAGGTCCTGGAGTAGGGACAGAGAAAGAAGCTGGAAGCTCTAATGGGAAGAATTTTAGTTCCATCCATGGGAGGATGTTTCCTTCCTTCCTGAACCTCTTTACGTCCAGACCTCCGTCTTGGATCACACAGGCCGTGGAGGAGAGGCTATTGCCTCCCACACATCACCGGCCATCAACGACCGATGCGTATTTTTGACACCCCCAGACTTGGCGAGTCATGGAGAGGATGGTGTTGAAGTCTACCCTCGGACTGAAGATGGTCTCATTCAGTACCTCTGCTTTACACGTTTTGTCGATGGCCACCCCTGTTTGGAGGTAGTGCTGACGCTCCCACCTGTTGTGAGAAATGAAGTTTCCACCCATCGTCTTGGTCGGAGTAGGGGCACATTTCATGTGACCCCCTATGACAAAAACTTGGACATGTACTTGGCCTTTTTCACAGGCAGTATGTTGGGCATTTTTCACCTTTTACCGCTAGTGCTGAGCAAGGCAGTTCAGATTCGCGTCGACGTTACACCACTGTTGTGGTCTCTTTTTCGGACAGAGAGGAATAGACTCCAAGAGTTACTGAAATCCTTCCTCTTGTCTCGACGCAGGACGAACTATGCCAGCCTTAAGGCTGCTCACCTCGGACTATGAGAACACGATCACAATCGTCTTGCTTCAGTGGAACCCCCACAGGATGGGCGTGCTTTCTATAGGTGACCAGAGCGATCAGGACCTTATTCGGTCTCCCGGACGTAGGTCTGTCCGCATCCGTGGACAATTGCAAGCTATCAATTCTTTGCGTCCTTTCTCCTGACCCGCGGGTTTCAGGGTCAACGCATTTCTTTTCAAAAGGACTCACTATGTGAGTTATGTTTTCCGCCTTTCACGCTAGTACCGAGCATGCTAAGTAAGGCGACGCACGACTGATAGCGCCCACTTTGCTTGGCCATCTGCGGTTCCCTCAGCTGCTCAAGACCTTGCAGGCTTCCCGTACGAGCCACGGGTAAAGGGCGACTTTTGTCTTTTTCCCGGGCTCCGGCAAACTTCATCACAGTCCCAGAGCACATCCTGTGATGGTGTGGCCTTTGTCCGCCGATCATCAGCGTAGCAAGGCCTTTCTGAGGAGTTGTTTACCGGGAGGGGGGGCGCTTTCTCAGACTTGGTTCAGTCACTGGCTTCTAGGATAGCTTGCAGCTATCCACCGAGGTTTTCCAGTTGGGTCACGTCATTGACTTGCGACCAATGGGAAGATACACAAAGATCTCATCGTACTGTGTCACGAGACATTTTTCTCCATGGATCATCCAGAAGCAAACTCTTAAAGTAGTCGACACAGTTCATGGAACGGCTGGGTATGCACTCGGGTTTGAGGCATAGCCCCTTTCACGGAATTTCTTGTGCCGCCGTTCGGGAAAATGCATATCACAGTTTTTTCACTTGTTTTTTTGCCTGACTTACTTTGCGAAGTCTGTGTTAACTTTTGCTCTTATGCAGTTACGCGCTAACGAATTTTTCCCCAGTACGGGAATTCTTTAATTCATTTAAGCTAGTACACGTTTCGTTCCCCATCGATTTTTACTAGCCAGTTCCGTCTCGTGGACAAACCCGGTGTGTTTTGTGGCGTTATTGTAGACACTACTATGATATTCATATCGTGTGTAAACGCTCTTCTGGTTGGGCATGTTTTCCAAGTTTCTAACTCGGGTTTATGCGATGTTTGCCTCAGTTTGCTATTAACGAATAGTGCCTTGTTCGGTTTGACTGTAACTAGAAGTGGTTTACTATGTTTTTAGTACTTCCCACTCTGAGGTCTTTCATCCTTAGGAGGAGAAGGAATTTCGTCCTTTAAGCGGGATGAGATTAGTGAGAGTTTTAGTATCACCAGCCTTTAGAAAATTGTGCTGCTACCTGAACTCCCTTCCTTCCTATCCTCAGTTGCAATCTGATTGCATATTTATAGCATGGAAGGTAAGGTATAACATGAAGTATATTTACCCCGCTAAGTGTAGCGGGGATTTTTATGAGAGTTATACTTACCTTCCATGCATCCCGGCCTGCCTCCCCTCTCGTTCAGGCCTCGGTGGAATGATAAGTGAGGGTTAGTAGAGCTTATATGGAGGTCAGGGCTGGGCTGGTATCTACGTATTTAAGGTCGGTTAGAAGTGTGTTAGAATCAAGTCATGTGACCAGATTGCATATTTATAGCATGGAAGGTAAGTGTAACTTCATAATATCCTCGCTACACTTAGCGGGGTAAGTTTCCTTTAGGTAGTACACATTTATCTTGCTGGACATTATTTTGGTGCTGTCCTGACATATTTACAAATCTCAAGTCACAAAGTGGCAGAAAGTATTTCAATAACAACAAAGACTTTTGAGGAATGTGAGGATGTGGTGTCACAACCAAACAGGGCCATAGCTAGTCAAAAAATGTGTGTGGTAAGATCCATTCTTACTATATTCGAACGTTATTGGTCAATGAAATAGAAGCATTTTTTAGGAATATTGTAGAGGCTGGGGAAAATTTGGGCCTGCCCCTTCCCCACTAGCTATGATCCTGCAACTAGAGACTTGGCCAAAGATGGAGCGGTGGGAGAAACTCCCCCCTTTGGGTGCAAAAAAACCAGGGGAAAGGCGAGAAAAAGACATTTAAACCAGCATCACAGAAGTAAATTGAAGAGATTTGTTGATATTTTGGCAAAATTTCCCAAAAATGGTCTGAAAAGGAAGGGAATTTCCCAAAAAGGAAGGAAAATTTGTTCAATTTTCCTGAAAAGACTAATTTCAAAAGACCCCAATTTCAGACTCTTTAGACGTTAGAAATCCAGTAAAAAAGGTCAGACCCAAGAACTTGGGTAAAAGTTTTGAACTTTTTTTTTTTTTTTTTCGGGCAAAGATAGTTCAGACCTCCCTTCCCCTGCCCCACTCCCCCAGTAGAGATTAATCCTGTAAACGCGTATAGTTAAATATAATCTCATTGGGTCTGGTGCAAAGTAGTTTTTCACAGACTGACAGATGTCCCTGCCTGCAACTAGTAGTCTGATTTCTAAATACTGTAAATCACCTTCTTCACCATGTTGTTCCTGCTATTGCCCATGAACATTCTACAATGCGGAACTAATCCTTTTAATGCCAGCCATCAGAAAAAAAAAATCTTCAGTAAATCACTATATACTTTAATAAACTGAACCACACATGCAATAAAAGTTGTACAAGTGTAAAAAACATTGATGTATGAAAAACATTAATTTTGTGCATAAATGCATAATTCTATACTACTATGAAAGCCATGTCAAGATATGACAAGAATTAGATAATTGCATTTTCTGAGAAAATATTTTCATGACAAACTTCTAAAAAGGGCAGAAGATCAAGAATATAATTGCCTTTCTTTTAGGTGTTGCTGTGCTTAATAAACTTACATGCACAGTTACATAATTTATAAGCGTGAAAAGCTTGTATGAATAGTATTGATATTTTGTGTGCTAGTTTATGCTGTGTTTACTGGTTGAAGCTATACACTGATACAGAAGTAATGTAAGGTGTTATTGCATTAATAAGCTTGTTTACAAATTTTTGCCTGTAACTTTTTAGTTCAATTAGGTTGAAATATGATTTGCGAGGATAAACCATAAAAGCGGAGTAAACGATGTCTTTGTTTGTTTTGAAATAGTGCACTGCTTTTGTACTAACAATGTACTGTAATACCCCAGTTTTCCTTGGCTGAGCTGGGGTATTTCATGGCCAAGCTCTTTAATAGGATCCAATAGCGTAATGTCTTTTCTAAGGCAGTTCTATATTCCTTGTAAATAGATTTTTTTGTTTTGTAGGTCACCATTTTTGGGGATTATTTTTGTTATTGAGTAAATAATCTTAAACAAGCCTGTGGCCAAAAGTAATATGGATAAATGCCTGTGATTGATGTTGAAAATTGCATTTTTCCAACTTTCATTTAAAATGCACAATGTTGAAAGCAGGAAGTTGTATGTGTAGGTGTGTGTGTGGGTGTGTGTGTGTGTTTGTGTGTGTGTGTGGGGGGGGGGGGATCAACTTTACCTAAAAGGAACTTAACACAACTGACTGGAGATGCTTTATTTTGAGAACATCCAAGACAATTGAAAAGCATTATGTTATTGTATTGTTTGATCCATTCACTGTTCACATTAGGAATTGAAATGTGAGGGGGATTTTTTGGTTTTATAAACTAATATGTGCTAAGGCGTAGATGTTATGTACTAAGCAATAGCAAATTCCCCCCCTTTGTAATTTATTTAAAGAGGAATTCTTGAAAAAAGAGGAAAATCCCTCTAGTATCTCTCTCACTAATGTGAACACTGGTTTGATCAATGCATCATTTGAATTATTTTTAAAAGAATAGATTTGATTTTTGAAGAGCAAATTATGTGAGTAAAATACATCAAAGACTAATTTCATGACCTCGCAGCCAATTTTATTAAAGAAAGTGGTCTGAGAGTATTACAGTGCACGTATAGCATGGACTTACCTGTAATCATAGAGGTACATGGACAGATCTGAGCTGGCTTTTCCATTCATACACTGCAAAGTTTGCATACATCTCTGAACTATGATCAGGCACAAGTCTTAAGGCCATTACACACCGAACGCGACGCGGCAAGCAATTTTTTATACAAAATTGAATAAATAAAGGAACAGAAACATTTTGACCTTGTTTTCAGAGAAGCATTGTCATCGCATGGCTATTCAGATGATAACTGAAAATTGACTGAAAAAAACCTAGTAAAGCAAAATTTGCATCGCAACAGAAAATTGTGATCCACTAAAGCGAGTTTCTCCACAGTTTGAACAAAAAAGCATTTCAAACAAATTTTCCAGTATCATCAGAAAGCCTCAATTGTAAACTTTATCGTGTGTAAGCAAAAAGTCAAAGCATCGTATAATATTTGTTGTCTGTATGATTATCTAAAAATTGCTCGCCGCGTCTCGTTTGGTGTGTTACGGCCTCTAATGTGGTAGTATTTTCAAATTCATATAGAATTTTTTAAAAGATTGCTTTCTTCAGGATTTTATATTCCTTTTAATGGGGAGTGAACTTGTCCAAAGACCTTCAAGTATTTATTGTTGTTGGAGTCTTCTTTGAAATTCAGCAGAATAATGTGCATGTGAAGTTTGATGCAGTTCCTCTCAATTTTGTGGCATCTTTTGACTCTAATCAGAAGATTACCAATAATAGTGGCACAAAGCATAGCGCTTTCAGACTCAAACTCAGTTCAAACTCCCATGGTCGACTTGTATGGTCAACTTGGTTGAGGGCCAAGTATATCATTATGCGGCATAAATAAATAACAATGGTGATGCGCACATCTTGAATAGGCAGATCCTGCATTGAACGTGCGTATGTAAGATGATGGACTTATTATTGTGCGTAGCGTAAAAATACGCTTGGGATGATCCATTTTATGCAGGTGTATGTTAAAAATGGTGATAGGCACATCATGAATAGAGTATGTGCACCTACGTCATCAACTCACAGTGTAGCAAAATCATAGGTCTACTTTTAGAAGGAAAGCAAAACGGGAAATGACATATCAGAAGGTATGGTCAATTTTAACCACATAGGTATGGTCAATTTTAAGCACATAGGTATGGTCAATTTTAACCACATAGGTATGGTCAATTTTAACCACATAACATATCTGTTATTATTACTGTGCACATTGGACGTTTGTTTTGCTCATGGTCCAATGTGCACAGCTAGGGCCTATGATTAGCTTAAATCTCAAAATAAGATATTCATTACTGTCATCAAAAAAATTTGTGCCGCTTTTTGGTCTTACCTAAAGTATATATAAGCCTTTACTGAGAAAGGCAATAGGATGGGTGTTATAGGGTACATGTTGAATCATTCTTGAAGATGCAGATAGTATCAAAAGTTTCAACCAAAATGTCAGATTGAATTTTTCTGAGTGTCAAGAATATTCTCATACAGTTTTTGTGCATTATTGATGGTATTGATAACCTTTGATGCGAGTGTTCGAAACAACTATAATTATTTGTAATGAATTCCTTAAAAAAAAAAAGTTTTGTACTGAACAAGTGTCTAAAGTTAAACCAGTTTTATTTTAAGATTCATATGATTAACAAAAACAACCCCTCATTTATCAACCCAGAGCTGCTTTAATGGTATAGCTTATTATGGTAGACTACAATCGTGGCCAAAAGTGTTGGGACAAAACCGCTCAACAATTTTAAACAGAATATTCCCCCACCTCCCCCCTTTCAATGTTGTGCGCTTTGCAAAAAACATGGTAAAATGCGACTTTCAACATTGGTCGAGGGGAGTGGGGATTTGTCCCAACTACTTTTGGCCAAGATTGTCTGAGCATCCTGTAAAAGTATATGACAGCTAACGACATGATAATTAAATAATAGGAATTCATAGTTATAGAGAGCAAGTTCATGACATCATTCAGAATGAGGTGTGTATCACATGAAATACAGTAAGGAGAGGGTATCTAATGCAATACAATTGTACGTACTTCTTCAGCGAGCCCTTCATTTAAAAATTGTGATATTATGTTTAAAAGAAATTTAAAAAATGAAGCAAATAAGTTGTATAGCGTTGTCATCAATTTTAAATGTTAAGAGTTGAAGTTGTTGACGACAGTGAGCACCATTTTAAAAACACCCACAAATGTTGGCATAAGTGTGCCACCCACCTTTGGAGGACTTTCCAGATAATTGATGAAATATGGGAACAATAGCATCATAATAAATGTGGATTGCTTGTGAAAATGTGAAATAATCAGGATAATTATCTGATTATTGTAGTGGCACCGCAATATGGTCTGTTGCACTGCCGCAAAGTTGAGGTAATCGATTTGCACTAAATCCCGACATTTTCTGTTATTTTTAACTTCAAAAATAATCTTTTGAACATTTATAAGGAACTTTAATTTGATCAATAAATACTATCCACATCTCCCTCAAAGAACAAAATTAACTTTATGATATTTCTCGAGAAACCAACGGTTTGCACTATATATTTTGTAAAGTTTGATCTATAGGTTACTCTTTCTCTATTATTTGCCGCTAACCGTGAGATGCATGCTTTTTGCATAGGAACATGCCGCAAACTTTGCATAGCATACCCCTTGTGAATTAGTGTGTTTTTATATGCAAATGGGTTTTGAATTATCACGTTAATGCGTTCTTTCATGATGGTACATTCATTCTAATTTCTCATTCCGAATGTGTGACAAAGTTAAAGAAATATGCAAATATCCTAAGAAAGTGATCCAAAAATCATTCATGTAATTAAAATTAATGCAAGTTAATTTTGAAACCTGCTGTTATTTTCTAAATCGAAAGGCAACATCAACAGTGGGCATTGGTTGCCTGAGCTGTTTATGTGCCATTTGATATTCAAGTTGATATACAGAATACTTTCACTTGGGCAATTATCATTTATGCCCCCCCACGCACCTGAATGAATTGACATAATTCCCTATACAAAACTGTGTGTTTCTGCACATTATTTTATTTAAATGCTGATTGATCCCTCATCACATCCTGCCCTTCATTTTTACCTACCCCGCACACCCCTCCCTCTCCCCACTCAGATAAATGATCTAAAACATATTTTTTAATATACATGAGAATAAAATATATTTTGTATAATTCCTTTGAAAATTTTGGATACAAAGATCAGAGTATATTTTCTAAAAATCATGTTCTGCAGTCCCACTGCTGCCCCTAGCTCAATTATGCACAACCCACAACATGTTCCCTGTTGACTTTTAAATCTTAACTATTATTTTCCTTATCCTAATGTTATCCACATTACTCCCATATACTTTGTACATGCACTCAGACATTCATGGCCAAAAGTGTTGGGACAAAACAGCTCAACAATTTTAAACAGCATTTTCCATTTTCCCCAAAACATGGTAAAATGCCTCCCATTAGTCTCCCAACTTTTTGGCCACAAATGTAGTATGCCCAGCCATAGGAGATATTGCACATTGTATATGCAATTTGTTGTAGTACGTTGTGCCATTGTTAGATTTTATGAGGCAGTTGCTCATGGTATAATGCAAAATAAATTCACTCTTTTGCACACCCTTTGATGTAGTTCAATATATATTACCTACATAAAGCAGAGGTGCTAAGCAAGATTCTGCACATGTTTGAAATAATTATAGATATCATACAAGTATATGGTTCTCATGCTTTAAATGTTTTAAATTCTTAAAAAATGATTAAAATTGAATTTCTGAAGAGAAATAACCTCACTATCACATTAGGTGCTATCGCTGATTGATTTTATGCAATGAAAATAAATGCAAAGGAAATCAGTGAAACACGATTGTTTTTCGTGGCCTTAATTTAAGGATGGTTTAACCCTTACTCTACTAGCACTTTTTTGAAAATGCGCTCGGGAGGCAGGGCCAAAGATGGGGCACCCAAAACGGCGATAATATCGCCGCGTCGTAGAGTAAGGGTTAATCAAGGCGTGATTATTGAAGGGTCCTCTGTCTTTCAGGCAGCAGAGTCGGGCCTGTTCCGCTTCCGGGACAATGCTGCCTATATTTTCGAGTTGGCGCATTTGTCGCGGGTTACTCCACCAGCACTTTTTTGAAAATGCGCTCGGGAGGCGGGGCCAAAGATGGGGCACCCAAAACGGCGATAATATTGCCGTTGGTAGAGTAAGGGTTAATGGTATATGCAAGATGAGAATACAATTTTTTTTCTTGTGGATGTTCATAATGGTTTCTTGTGTCATCATTTCAATTACCAATGCTTTCTCTTGATTGGATAATACATCAAAGTTTGGTATTCAAAATGTAATGGCTGGTACATGTGCAGCAATAACTAAATTGCTTCCTTAGACATGAAAGGCTGATATCGAAAGCCTCCCGCAGATTCTTCACATTTTCTGGCCAAGTATAATATCCAGCCATGACCTGTTAGCACAGTGTCAACTTGATGATATGGCCACCCTCCTTTTAAGGAGATGCTGGAGATGGATCGGCCACATCCTGAAAATTTCACCAGACACCCGGTCTATCATCAAAACAGCAGTGCGTTGGACCCCCGAGGGAAGGAGAAAGCCTGACAGGCCCAAAACAACATGGCGGCATACTGTGGGTCAGAGAGCCGGGCCACATCTGGGATCTTAGAGAAGTTTGCCAAGGACAGGTAGAATTGGAAGACCCTGGTTGCTGCCGTATATGCCAACAGGCCTAATGGGCAATAACTAAGTTGCTTAGATATGCATAAACCATAGAAATAGGAAACATTTCCATCAGAATCATATCAACTTGTACCATCTTATTGCTTTTTTGAATTTTCAGATGTAATTATGCAACTTTTTAATTTTGATTTATGTAAATCCATTACGTATTAACATGCAAATCTCAGTATTTTCTTAAGTAAATCCATTGTTTATTTATTGCAGTATTTACCAAGTGTTACGTTTTTATTCTGAGAAACTCCTTTAAGTGAATGGTTGCATCTCTTTGTTATCATAGACTGAAATTAACGATAGAAAGATAAAGAATTACAGAACTATTTTTAGCTGTCTTCCCGTTCATACATCACAAATTATGCATGTAAAAAAGAGTCAAAGGAATAAAGGCTGTTCTTTTCAATAGTTTATGTTCATGTTAATGAGAAAATGTATATTGTGGTCTCAAGATCAAGTGACATCTATCAATTAGTTTTTTTGTCTCATTGCTCCGTAAAGGCTTCAAATTTTGTACCAATTTATTACTTTCCCAGCTTTTTAAAAGTGCTAAGTTTGTATAATTGTATTCTCCTGGAAATATTTGTTCCAGCAAAGATCAAATCCACAAACTTTAAAATAGACAAATTTTTAAGATGAAATCATTTCTTAATTAAAAATAATGGATTTAACCATAAGAATAGGACTTGACATCCATTTGCATTTTGTTTTTGATACTTGAAAATTCAAAACCAACTTTTGTTAACAACTCAAGACCAACAGAAGAACTAGTACAATGGTTTGTTTGTTTGTCATTAAGATTAAAGAAATTTTGATTAAAATTTAATTGTGGTTTTTGCTGCTTAATAAAGAAATTAAAAATTGAATTGGGGGGAGAAAAATGGAGGGTGACCCGGGATATTTTAGGGCAAGATTTATCAAGACTTAGTTAAAACTTTCCAATGATATTAAAATTTGCCATGAAAGACCAACTTTCTGGTAAAATAATCATGGAAATGGTCTCTAGATCATTTCAAAACAATTGGTTTAAAAATGGAAAATGATGGAATGTAATTTTAAGATAAAAATGATTTTGTTTTCATAAAAAGATAAATGATGATCCTCAAGTAAAAATGGTAAATCACAGTGAGAAAGAGATTGTTTGAGGTTATAACTTGGTGGGTAAAAGGTTTCTGAGGTAGATTGTATTCCGGTGGGAAATGAACAGGGGCGAAGGTATGCGCTCTGCAGAGTACTATCATTTTAGTTTGCATTATTTTCATGGGAGTTTAAAACAATATTCATAGCAAAGTCAATATGCTGCTTGTACCCACATGGACTAATTTTTTGCCTGTTTTCTGTTCCTTTTACCCCTGTTGTAGGCAGAAATATATTAGACATTTCTAATGCAGTAAAACAAAAATCAATGCACCTCAGTGCAGCTTCCAACATTGAGACTGGAGTGGTAGAATTGGTAAAGAAAAGGCACTTTTGTCCAGGAAAGTAGGAAGAAGTAATTTTGAAAGTGTATCATATGTAGCCTACAGTACCTATTCTGGTGTATGACATTTTTTTTCTCTTCAATTATACAGATGCAAAACTCAAATCTAAATCATAAAATGTACCCTTTATTACTCTGGCAAAGCAAATTTTCATCTATAAAACACACCTTTTATTGCTTTTTGTTTTCCCTATCCACTGCAGTGTTCCTTTAAACTGCAGATTCGATCACTCTGCCGTAATTTAACCTTGCTCCTCATCAAGTTAGCAAATGCTCGTTATATCAATTTCTGATTTAGCCAGAGCCCAGCTAGTTTTCATTTCATTCCAATTTGCCAGACTTCTGTGTTGTGTGATGCTGATTGGAGTGTCGTGGAATTATACTTTTTGAGATTGAAAAAGTACCGAAGTGTTGACACTTTTGATCAAGTGTTGTTACAGCGTGATTGTGTGAGCCTCAGGATTTTCTTTCAGGCAGGGAGTTAAGTGAACATCAAAAAGAACTGATCTCATTTTGGATGATTTTGGAATAGAGCGCATCAGTGATACTTTTACATGATAACCAATTTTTTACTGGAGGTGCAATAGTAAGGTATGTCATTTTATATTTGTTGACAGCAATTGTAATGTTTAGCTCTATTTGCAAGCACTGGGATTAAATTAAGTTTAAGTACAGAAAATTTACAAGAAGTTGTGCAAACTTGTGAGCATGACTGCAACCAGGGGCAGACTGGCACATCAAAAAGCTACCGGTTCAGATGGAGTGACCGGCACCTTCAACTGACCTTACCACACAAAAAATAATAAGCGCCACAATGCTTACTTGTTTATTCACATAAGGCATAAACATAATTCCATTTTATTTTATTAAAAAAATTAATATAATTTATTTCAAGGCATCAGCGGCCAAACTCAAGTTATGGGGGAAAGTCGATCAGCGCATTGGGATGGGCGTCTCAGACGTATGGGGACTGGTGGGCCAGTCTGCCCCTAATTGCTCCTTTTACTAAGAAATACAAATTTGCAGTAAACATAGTAAAACAGGAAACAGTAAGAGTGAGGTAGACCATTGTGTCTTCCAATTTAATGACCAGAGAGTATGGCTTAAATAAAATCTATATCCGAGGAGCAATTAATTCTTTTCAAAACTTTTAGCACTTTCTTCACAATCTTATTGATTTTATTGTCCACTGTTCTGTAACGATCAAATTCAGAGGATATTTCAATTAAAGACGTTATGATTTGTGAAAATGCAGACACAGTGGCATAGCCAGCTGCCAGTGTCCAAAAGGTTGGTGTTCAAATTTGACTGTTGTAGTCAACGTCCAAAAAGTGTGTGTGGGGGGGGGATCCTTTGGACCAAAATAATGTTACTTCTGAAAAGTGGGGTTTGCATCCCTCTTGTGGTTATATCACTGGCAGACAACCCAATATCTAATTCTTTAATTCTTATTAAGAATGCTCCATACAGTATATCCTATGCTTATTCTATAAATATTGCACTACATATTTATTTTATGCAGTGAAATAAATAGTTTTGATTCAAGGCATATTATGTGTTTAAATTGATAAAGAAAGAAACTTATTATTTTTGCCATGCACCATGGTTTACCACTGGGGACTTGCGTACTTCTTCATTCATTAAGAATTTAGCGATAAAGAAGATGTTACATTTTCTTAATTCCTTGCCTATTCAATGTCACGTGCAATTATAGCAGTGTCACTTGAGATGTCAGTTTTAATGTCGTGCCTTATGCAAAAGATAAAGACGTTATTTGTTATTTTCCCTGAAGATTGCGTGAAGAAAGATTTGTTTGTTAAAATATTACATATTATTCACAAAAATATATCATAATAAAGACTTGTTTTCTATTCGTGAATATATAGATTAATTAGAAATATTAGAGAAAAGAAGTAGAAAGTTGTTGTACAGTATACAAATAATAACGGGAGAGTTTTGTGTAAAGTGGAAATTGATCATATCAAAATTTGAAAAATATTTTACATTTATTTAAATTGATAAAGGAAGAAACTAATTATTTTTTCCATGCACCATAGCTTAGTGCTGAGGAATGAGTTCTTCTTATATTGGAAGAGGTGCAGTGGCTCAGTTGTTAAGGAGAATAGGTAGCTCAGTTGGCAGAGCGCACGGCTGAGATGCTGGAGGTCCCAGCCTCAGTCAGGTCTAACTTGATTTTTCCACAGCTATGCAGACAGATACACCGAACATGAAAGCTGAAGCATTTCATCTGCAACTCCTACTCCTCATTCAGCTGTTGAGAAAAGTGACAATGGTTAAATGGCGCCACACCGTCCTTTCGGAGGGGACGTTAAGCTGTCGGTCCCAACGGCAGGAGAGTCACCCCTGCCTGGTTCTCACGCTTCTCTATTCAAGAAGAGAAGATTGAAAATGCGGTGTTCATTCACTTTCTCTTTCAAGTACTAAGTTCATGTGCTCCCATAGGCAGCCGGAGAACTAGTCTGTTAGTTGTAGAGCGCATTTAAATAGTTCTTTAAACTAGAAAATGCACCATATAAATTCCATATATTATATAATATTATTATTAAAGAGTCAAGCTTGTATTCAAAAGGCACGGTTTCGATTTTCATCGTGACGCTGCCTCATGTCATTGAGCAAGACACTTTACTTTACTTGCTTCAGTCCACTCAGCTGTAAAATGAGTACCAACACTGCTGGGAAGTTAATCTGCGATGGACTGGCTTCCCGTCCAGGGGGAGTGGTGTACTTTCATCCATTTGCGCCTTGGAAACCGAGGATAAGCACCGGCTTTATGAGCATAATGGCTCGATGGAATTAGCTTTTTATTGGTTATGGACTAGAAATAGCTCTACCAGTTGAGATATCAGTTTTAATATTATATGATGCCATATTTAAAAGATAAACTTGTTATTTCACATCACCATACAGATGAAAGTGTTATCAAAATATTTGAAAGTTGTATTTTCCCTAATGATTGCCTGAAGGTAGCTTTGTTCATGTTGAAATATTACATACAATGTATAGAAATATTATAATTATGCAAACTAGAGGGTTGAAGGAGAGATATTAGAGAAAAAGTCAGAACTATATTGTGTAGATCTTGTTCAAAACCTTTTTCGTATTGGGGCTTAAGTACATACCATTGAAAATATGAAGATATGAAAATATTTAACATTTTGTTTTCCCTTGTAGACTTTCTAAGGCTAGTTTTTTTGTAGATGTATGACTTTACAAAGTTGTAATCCAAATAAACACCTAATGTGTAAACAGGTACATTTAGTGAGTAATTTTTATTGGAGGAAAAAATGAGAAATGTGAAGAGCCGTTTCTTTTTGATTAAATGAAATATTGTTATTATTATATACTTTATAAGTAACATTTAGAAATTAATCATTAAAATATAAAAAAGTATTTACAAGTCTGTATTACATTTCTCTGAAGATTGCTTGAAGCTGGCATATTTGTTTTGTAGAAATATTAAAAAATATGCATAAAAATATAATAATTACCACTTGCTAGCACGTGTTTTGGACCGAGTCTGTTTGTTTTACGTGTGATGTGACTGAGCTGTGTAAAGATCAGAGGCATGAAATACTCAACCCACAAAGCTCTGCCCTGCAAAATGGCTCTTAGTTGAGACATGTGATGAAATCCCTCTTATTGGTTTAAAATATGATCTAAATCATTAAAACAGCAAAAAATTCCATTAAAATTGATTAAATATTTATCAATTTACAGGATTTGTTATTCTAGCTGTTATTGCACAATAATGTGTGACATCAATGGGGTAAGGATCCTTCATTTTCTTTTATAAAACCTTTGTTTTTTATTCCTCTGTCAATGTTGTTTGAAATATATAGTAGAATTGGACTTTGGGGTAAAATTTGATGGAACTTTGTCACACTCAGAATCATCATGTATCTAGAAAAGACAATTCTGAATCACAAGTAGCTGAATTTGAAGAACAAAATTTAAAGAATTACATGAAAGATTTTGAGATGTGTTCCTCTTACTATATCACAAATTCCATACAAATTAGCAAATCATGAAACTTTGTTTAGTCATAACCAGAAAACTAAATAAACTTTCTACAAATTTAAAAAACTATTTTGCTCAGAATTATGTGCTCTTTTACATATCTAAAATCTGCTAGATGTCCATAGTCCTTTAACTAGTCACTCAACCTGCCTCTTAGTTGTAATTGAACATAGGAAAAATATGCTAGAAAATGCATCTACTCTGGATGATGATATACTGAGGTCTAAGGAGATTTTCCCTTTCTTAAAGGATTAGTTCAGTGGTCAAACAAGTTCATCTTATATGAAAGAGGACTTAAAAAGAAACAAAATGGTGAAGAAAGCATTGCAAATTTTTTCCATTAAGGAGATATTTAAGTTTAAAGTTTGGTATCATTTGTATAGAAACTACTGAAATCAGACTAGTTGCGATGTCATAGCCTCAGATTCCTCAGTCTTTATGTATTCTATCATATTTTGTCCTGCAATTTTTGTGGCTTAAAAACCATGGGATTTGTAAAAAAAAGTAGAAAAACTTAATGTAGGAAGGGTATTTGTTTATAATATACCACCTGAAGAAAGTTTGCAGATAAATAATTTAAATAGTGAAAAATTAAATAAATTTTCTTAAAATACATAAAGACTTTGAAAATCTGAGGTTGTGACATCACAACTAGTCTGATTTCAGTCGTTTCTACAGAAATTATACCAAACTTTAAACTTATCTCCTTATTCGGGATAAGACTTTTGAATGCGTTCTTCACCATTTTGTTTCTTTTGAAGTCCTCTTTCATATAAGATAAACTTGTTTGACCACTGAACTAATCCTCTAAGAAACATAGCCGTGACAATTGCTGATCTTTATTAGGTACTTTAAAAGCAAAATGCTATTCCTCAAGGAATACACTTGCATTGATTGCTGCTAGGAGCATTATTTGATAAATTCCTATAGAAATTAAAAGTTTTCAGAGATTAAAGCCTTGACATAATCAATATAAAATGAAGAATATATTACTTAAGCATGCCATGGGTTCATGGCATTTTGAATTACAGGGGAAATGAAGGTAATTCTCTGAAGAATATTTGAAATGGTACAAATTTCTGAAAAACTCATCTTTGTCGTAACTATATCTTCATCTGATTGATAATTTTTAGTGACGGCTAGGTTAGTCAATGATGATAATCTTTAATGGAAAAAGATTGGGGGATCGATTTTGTAGAGGTGAGAGTTTGTTGGTACAGTATATCACAATTTTTCTGCTCAAACGTCATATTGCTTGACCTAGCTATCAGCTGCATATTAAACTGTTGACAATGATACTCTGTTTGACTCTTTTGCAAATCGTATCAATATCAAAGAACTGGTATTTCAATGGTTTTGAAATAACTTACGTGACACGAGTCAAAATATCTTAATTGATGGGAATGTTTCTAAAGACTTTTTTCTAAGGAATGGTTTACGTACCCCAGGGCATCTGTACTGGCCCTCTACTATTTGTCACGTATAATTCTCAATTGTATAATGTCATTCAAAACCACCTTCCTGACTGCGAGGGTTATGCCGAAGATAATCACTTCTATCTAGCATTTAAGACTAATGATAACACGTCCAAAGATCAAGCTATATCTCTGTTATGGAAAAATGTATTGCAGATGCCTGTTGTTGGGTTTTAATTAATAATATGAGCTTAAATGACTCAAAAACTGAATTAATTATCATTGGCTCGGAGCAGCAATTATCGAAACTACCTAAGATCTTTCCAAGTGGGGAATGCAACTATACGCACAGTTGACAAGGTGCGCAATTTGGGTGTCATATTTGACCAAAATCTCTCACTTGAATCACATGTGGTGAATGTCTGTAAGAAAGCTTCCTTTAGTACTCATAAGCTGTGGCACATACGGAAATATTTGGATGATTTTTCCTGTAAATCAACCTCATATATTGACTACTGTAATTTTATTCTTTGCAACTTACCAGCTTATCTCATTAACAAATTGTAAAAAGTCCAATATGCTGCCACTAGTCTATAGTGACTGGCACTTCTAAATATAACCATATAAAACCTGTGTTACACAGATTGCAGGTACTGGCTTCCGGTTAATTCTAGAATACATTTAAAGATTTTATTGTCGACTTTTAGATGCATTAATAACCTAGCCCCACAATACCTTTGTGATCTTATATCCATTTACATACACCCCGACTAAAACCTTGCATTCTTTATCTCGCATGTTTTTCAATGTACCAATAAGAACCTCAAATTCAAAGTCTTTTCAATCATGCTGCCCCCTCTCTGTGGAATTCACTTCCTGAGGATCTTAGATGTATTGATACTTTTAGCCTTTTTAAATCTAAACTTAAAACCTATTTATTCCGTGAAGCTTATTTTTAATTATTTTTTATTTCCGTTGAGGTTATACTTTTGCTTTCTTGTAAGCTTTTTATTTTTCACTGTTGATAAATTTGAGGATTTTAGAGGTTTAAACTCATTTTACATTTTTAAAACATTATTTTATCATTTTATTTTACTCTTAACATCTTTAATTTATAGCCTATTAATTTAAATTTATTATCGTTCTTTATCGTATACAGGTATTTTAGGTTAATTATGTATTTATATTTTACAGTTTTAATCCTTTCATATTACCTTTATTTTATGTACAGCGCATTTGAATATGTTTGATAGTATTTGCGCTGTATAAGTAACCTAATAATAATAATAATAATGATAATGTCCTGATATTTTCAACAGCTTTTTACCTCTTTCAGCAACCAATTTGGCTCCTATTGGGTCATGCCAAGAGGTTGCACCCCCTAATTGCATTTAATCTATTTAATTTATCTACAGTATTCTTATTTAAAGGTCTATCATCTATGCATAGCTATAAACATATTTTGAAAATCCCTGACCAGCCATATAACTCAGAAAGTATGAGAGAAGCTTAAAACAGGGGCAGATCTAGAGTTCTGGGGGTTGAAACCCCCCTCTTCCGAAAAAATTCCAACAATTTTTATTATTCCAATAATAAGCAGAACCCCCTCTTTGTAAATTTTCTTCAATTTTATGGAAATTTCATGGAAATTTCTTTCAATCTTCGGAAAATTTTCTTAATTTTTGTGCAATTGTTGGAAAATTACTTTATTTTGGGTCAATTTTTTTTCAATTTTTGGTTAAATTTTTGAAATTTCCTTTAATGTTTGGAAAATTTATCTTCAATTTTGGACAAATTTTCTTACATTTTGTGGGAATTTTCTTCATGTTTAATTTCTTTCAATTTTGGGCATTTTCCTTGATTCTCTTGCAATTTTCAGAAAAATCCCTTCATTTTGGGGCAATTTGTATTCGATTTTCGGTAAATAACTTGAATTTTTAGGAAATTTCATTCAATGTTTGGAAAATCACTTTCAATATTTGATCAATTTCTTTCATTGTCGTAAAATTTTCGGAAAATTTGATTCATATTGGAGCAGTTTTTCTTCGATTTTAGGTAAATTTTCATTAATTTGTGGGAAATTTTCTTCAATGTTTAGAATATTTGAATATTTAAGGAAATTTCTTTGATTCTTGTACAATTTCCTTCAATTTTCTTGATTTTGGGGGAAATTTTTCTTTGATTTTTGGGAAATTTTCATCAATTATTGTAAAATGATGCCAAATTTTACTAAAATTTCCAATGATTTTGCCATATTTTTCTTCCAATTTTTTGTTTAATAATTTCCCAATTTTCCTAATCGAAAGAAAATATGCAATAGGGAAGGTGTAATCCTTTCAGGGCGTACATTTCTCTTGCTGCCCATTCTGCACCCTTGTCCCAATATGTTCCATTAATCATGACAAAACTGCCCATATAAGACTTTTTTGGCTTGGTCAGCGTGATATTTTTTCCTGGCTCCGCCCTGGTTCTGGGAATTGGAACCATCCCCGAAAAAGTTCCAACATTTTTGTTACTTCAATAATAACCAGAGCACCCTCCTTGTGACTCGGATTTTCCTAGATCTGCCCCTGTAAAACCTTCAGAGATTTTCAGCAGCTTTTTACCTTTTTCAGCAACCATTTTGGTTCATATTGGGCCATGCCAAGAGGTTGCACAGTCTCCTAATTGCAGTTAATCTATTTTCAAAATTTCTAAAGACTGACCCTGAATGTTAAAACTCTTCGTAATAGCAGGTATAGACTTCCATAGACCTTTAAGTATACACTAGCTGCTTGTTTCTTTTTGCTTGACTATAGACCTTTTTAAACCAAGTTTAGCCCAACGTGAAATGAAATGTCAGGGTACTTAAACCAATCAAATGCTAGGGGAATTTTCCATTTTTAAACTAACAATCAGCTGCAGGGAAAATTTTAAACAACAATGCACATGCATATTACCTTTAGAAGTTTGTATGCACATACATACCTAGTACATTAAGTCAGTGCATACACACATACGTACATCCATAAACATGTAAAATGTATAAACTATGTTTTTGTGTGCACATGTAAATACCTAATTTTGCATCAAACTATCAAAGTGCTCTGCCTGGATTACTGTTTTGTGATGGAATGTTTTCCAATTTCCAAGGGGATCTGTACTGTCTTACCCTCAGGGATTATGCAATAACCAGGTAAGATTTGAAGTACAAATTTGGCCTCTTGTTTGTTTATGACAGTACATTCAATGCATGGAGTTGTAGGCCTAGTGTGCATGTAAAAATGTTGCTTTTGTGAATGGAACGCTGTATGTTCTTTATGGTTCACATTCCTTCAGCATTCACGAAAGATTAAAGCGTTTGTGCACAATTAAACACAACAAACAATAGGACGTAAATTGGCAATAATCGTCCAAATTTTAAAACGTTGGTGTTCAGTGCGGAAGGCCTAATGGTATGAAATTGCACCGTTGACCATACATCACAAAATATAAAAGTAGTATCGAGTACATTCGGCAGCAAATCCCTTGTTATTTGTCAATGAGATGACTTGTTTTGCATATCGGAAAACTTGTGTGAATATAAAGGATGCAGTTTATAGGAAGTTTTCTGTTTGGTATGGAATTTCCTAACCAAATTACGCTACAATTCAAGTCTCTGAATAGTTTAGTGAAGTGGCTGTTTGTGTATGCTGGCATATACTGGTGATTAGTGTACGTGTGAAATTGTATTTTTAATGGGCTTTTAGAGAAACAAGAATACTAATGAAACTTACATCTCAAATTCTAGCTGATTCTGTCCAAAACAAAAATTCAGCAGACAGTTGTTTAAAATCACCATAGCAACCATTGAAAAAGGGAAACTCCAAATAGGCTGCTCTTTACTAATATTTAAATTATTTTAAGTTTAAACACAGAGACTGCCCCCATCACAATTATGGAGCAAATGCTGCCAAGGCTGATCAGGAGAACAGATCTGGTTTATGTTTAGAATTAGCCTAGCACCTAGCCTAGACTAATTTAGTAAATGTTCAGCAATTATTTATAGTTTATCTCTCATATTAAGGAATAAGTTTATATACACCAACACTGTCACTAATGGCTATTTACAACTTAAGGCCAGACCTAATGAAGTCCACTAAGTACATCATTATAGCTTGGACCGTAACTGCCGGTCGAATAATACAACAAGATATCAAAATCACCGCTAGCTGGTTGAATAGGACCACTACTTGCTGGTCACATAAGTTGAACAAATAAACTAAGCAGGTGCTTGCTGCTTGTCACACAAACCAACAATCAAGACATTGTTGATAAAATACAGGCTTAGGATTTCAAGCTTAGGAATTTACTTTAAAACAGAGCCGAACGCTTGCATTAAACAGGCCTGAGGTTACACTACGGCAGACCTATACTAAGGTAAAGCAGTAATGGTACGTTAACGCCCAAGGGCAAAAGATGTTTCAAGATCCTCCTAACAACCTATGTATAATTGCTTATAAATGATCGAAACCACTTGAGAGAGTGCTTGGATATTAAAAAAATTTCAGAGTCTGTTGAGTAGTTTAAGATAAGATTGATGTTTAAATAATATTGCTTAAAAATACGTCTTATCTGAGCAAGCTCCAAAAGACAAGAGAATGTGCAACATCAAAATCTGCCTCGCTTACGTCATCCGAGAACATGATAAAATATGTACAAAATACCAACATCAACATCAGAATGGGACACTACAGGCTGGACCCCATGCATTAGTCAATTTGGCCGGCGATCAGGATTCCCTCCAAATTTAATTTGTCCATTATGGACACGTGAATTTCAGTCATGTGATATTATTTAGATTAGACTTCCAGAAATTACTGATTCCGATATGAAAAGGTCTATAGCTCCAAGAGTTACAATTAGTATCATAAGCAGAGTGTACTTTCTGTCATCTGGATGAGGTTGTCTTCCCATCTCTCTGATCCAGCAACTTGTCTCACACTTATAAGCAAACCAACCATCTTCATTAAGAATTACAGGATCAGTGGATATGCCATCATCGACAAATTAGCTTCCGTTTCTTCCTAGAAGAGATTGAATTAAGCCTAAAGAGTGATGATTTGGAAGTCAATTAGAGACCTACTGTGCATGTATTTTTCACTGGATGATTTCCCAGTGGAGATGTAAGTGTGTGTCTCGAGTGAAAAGGAATCAAGTTTTTACACAGCAATATCTAATATACCCACATTAATATTACTGTGCACTAATTAGTACACAGTAATATTAAAGGATTAGTTCAGTGGTCAAGCATGTCCATCATATATAAAAGAGGACTCTAAAAGAAACAAAATGGTAAAGAAAGCATTTAAAAATCTTATTCCATTAAGGAGGTATTCAAGTTTAAAGTTTAGTATCATTTCAGCAGAAACAACTGAAATCAGACTAGTTGTGATGTCACAGCCTCAGATTTCTCAAAATCTTTATGTATTTTAAAGAAAGTTTATTTAATTTTTTCACGATTTTAATTATTTTTTCTTGAACTTTTGCTAGGTGGTATTTTATAAATATCCTTCCTAGATTCAGTTTTAAAGTATGATCCGTAACTTCAAAGGGAAAAGCTCCTCCAACAACATATCTTACCTCATCCATAACAACACCAAAATCACCGACCTCAAAGACATTACCGACTGCCTAGCCTCCACTTTCGCCAATACCTCCTCAAATGACAATCTTTCTTACTCCTTCCATAACCAGAAAATTGAGGCTGAAAAGAACTCTTTTATTTTCCAGTCCAACAATCAGGAAAACCACAATCACCCGTTCACCTACTCCAAGCTCTCCTCCGCCCTCAAAAAATCTGAGTCCTCCTCTCAAGGCCCTGATGGCATTCACTACAATCTACTTAAAAATCTACCCAGGAACTCCCTAGAAATACTCTTCAATATTTACAATTACCTGTGGTCCTCAAACTCTTTCCCCAACACCTGGAGAGAGGCCATCATCACCCCAATCCCCAAAACTAACAAAGACAGATCCAACCCAAAAAACTACCTTAAGAGGAGCTACATCCTTTCCCCCACTCAAAATGATTTCAGAAAAAAAAGAAACTGCCTTGGACCATATCCTCAAACTTGACACCTTCATCCGTGAAGCCTTCATCAGAAATCATCACGCCATCTCATTCTTCTTCGACATTGAAAAGGCCTTCGACACCACTTGGCAGTATGGTGTCCTCAGAGACCTTCACTCCTCCGGCCTCAAGAGGCCTCCTCCCCACCTTCATCCAGAACTTCCTCCACTCCCGCCACAGTGTACGCATTGGAAACTCCTACTGCCAAAGGTACACCCAACATCTTGGTGTCCCCCAAGGCAGCATCCTCTCCCCCACTCTTTTTATCCTCAAAATTAACAGCATCATCAAAACTCTCACCCCCAACATCAAAAGCTCCCTCTGTGTCAACAATTTCACTATCTACTCATCCTCCCCATGCTTCCATACTCTCCAAAATAACCTACAACAATGTCTGGAAAGTCTGGCTCACTGGAGTGGCTCTCAACAGTTTCAACTTCTCCAAAGACAAAACTGTTCTCATCCATTTTAACAACAGCAAGTCCTTCCTCCTCCACTCCAATCTCCGTCTCAAATATTCCATAATTCTCAGTATCAATTCTCGACTCTTAACTTTCCTATCTCCCCACAACACCCTCAAAACCAAATGCTACAAAATCCTCAATCTCCTCAAGGTCCTCTCAAACACTGACTGGGGAGCAAATCGTCGCACCCTGCTCACCTTATACCGCTCCCTCCTCAGATCCAGGCTGGACTATGGCAATTTCATCTTCGCCTCCGCCTGCAAATTTTACATGAAACACCTGTAGGTCACTGAGAACACTGCCCTAAGGCTTTGCCTTGGTGCCACTCACACCTCCCCTATCACCAGTCTCTACGTCGAAGCCAACAAACTCCCCTTCGACCTCCGGTGCACAAAGGCTGGCCTCTCCTTTGCTCTCCGCATCTTAACCGATCCATGGAACCCTTGCTTTCATTCCATCTGCTCTCCCTCCTTCACCAACCTCTTCAATCTCAACAAACGCATCCCTCCACCTTTCAGGATCCAGATGCACTCCCACTTCTCCAAAGCCAACATCAACATTTTCTCGATTGCCAGACACACCATCCTACCTACACCCACCTGGACTATTCACCCCCCACCCCCAAGCTTTACCTTGGTCTTTCTTCCTTCATGAAAGCTCTCCACAACCCAGCCTTCATCCACTACAAATACTGTTAACTTAGTAGACATTTCCATGACTACTCTTTCTTCACGGACGGCTCCACACGGGAAGGCTCCTCTGCAGCTGCCGCCGCCTGTCCTGGCCTCACCCTCTCCTCAAGCTTACCCGACAGCACCTCAATCTACTCTGCAGAAGCGAAGGCCATCCTTCTAGCCTTAAACTTCATAGAACTCTCTTTCTGCTCCCATTTTGTTATCTTCTCTGACTCTAAATCCATCCTTACTGGCATCCACAACATGCTCTGGCCCAACCCTCCCATTCTACAAATCCTCAGCAAACTCTACACTCTTCCTCCCTAGGATAGAAAATTGTCTTTTTGTGGATTCCCAGCCACGTCGGCATCCCTGGCAACGAGAGAGCCGACAGAGCCGCCATCAAAGCTCTGTCAAATAACATCTCTCCTTTTCCTATTCCACACTCAGACCTCCGTCTCTCCATCTCCAACTACATCAACTAAACCTGGCAAAACTCCTGGAATTACGAAACCAGTAATAAACTTCATACCATCAAACCCAAATCAGGACCAACACCCCTTTTCATGTATCACAACCACAGGGAAGACATTGTTGTCAGCCGCATTCGCCTCGGCCACTCCTCTCTTATTCACTCCCATCTCTTATCTGGCTCCCCTGCCCCTCTCTGCCCCACTTGCACATTGATCTTTCCATCAAGCATATTTTCTTAACCTGTCCCCTATACCAGAACTCCAGATCTCTTCTCTCTTTACTCTCCTCAATCTCGGACCTATTCGAAAACAATTCTACCTCAAACATCATCAACTTCCTCAGCAGCAAAACTTTTTCCACCACATATAATCTCCTCCCCTTCTACACCTAACCTTACACACCCCATTCTTTTCACCTAATTTTTTTTCCCACATTCAGCTTTTCCCCTTTATCTCCCTTACAAACCTTCCATCTCCTCACTATCCTTACTCTTACACCATTATTTATTAACACCCGCTTGGCACATTTGACTTTGACTGTTGCAGTGCCGTTAAACATCAACAAACCAAACCAAACCAGTTTTACTACTTTTTTGACATATCCCATGGTTTTTGGGCCACAAAATTGCAGGACCTAAATATGATAGAATACATAAAGACTTTGAGGAATCTGAGGCTATGACATCACAACTAGTCTAATTTCAGTCGTTTCTACACAAATGATAACAAACTTTGAATATCTCCTTCCTGAATAAGATTTTTGAATTCTTTCTCCACCATTTTGTTTCTTTTGAAGTCTACTTTCATATAAGATGAACATGCTTGACCCCTGAACTAACCATATTGCTGTATGTCTATGTTGAAGTTAAGGTAACACATTTTAAATGATGCATTAATTGACACCTAGATTTTTATGTTTCATTGCTTATAAAGAAAAAAAATTAAATTCTGAAAAATAGCTAGTCAGGTTCCGAATTATAAATGACCAAAAGTTCTTGAATAAATTTATGCATGCAAAACTATTGATTTAGTGAGTGTAATTTTGTAAATTCTTCACACATGTGTTAGTCATAAATAGCTCTTGGTAAAAAATAAGATTTTTGAATTGTTATGAACTTCCTCTTGTTGTCCTGTACCACGTGCATATCATATTTAAGTTGGAACTTCTTCAACATTAAGCCAATAATAAACAATCTATATGACATAGAAATTATGGACAGTATTGCCAGTGACACCAACCCACTTTTTCTTCAATAATTTTGTTACCTCCTTCAGGGTTTAATTTGTAAAACTCACTTCACACACTGAACCATTAAAATTTCTGAATTACTTTTTTAGCCTTACTCTGAAAAGAAAATGCTCAAAAGCACTTCTTGAGAAAGTCTAGCCTTCAAATCATTAAACGGTGAATTTCCCATTAAACGTGCAATCCTGTTTGCATTCTGTTTTGTTCCTGTATGTTCTGTTATTGGATCTACAGCTGAAGTAAATAGACTTTCTTCAAGGACATGTGTAGCGCTTAATTGGCTGGTTTTAAAGTTGCATGTGGACATGCAGGTAGAGGCATTATAAGCACACATGGTTTAAATGTAATGTAATAAATAACATAAACATATCATCAAATTAGTTGAAAATTGAACCTTTTCAGCCTTTCTGAATATTCAGGTTTAATTATACACTTTTATGGGAGCTGCTGACGTAAGGACGGGCAGACTTGTTAGCTCAATTGGTAGAGCACCCGCTTTCCAGCTATAAGGTTGTGGGTTCAATCTGTGATTGAGTCGTACCAAAGGCACACTGAAGGCATAAGGGATATCGGAGCAGAGTAAAAGCACCGGCTTGTTTGGCCTTTGTGGCAGCCGCCTTGTTCTATTCTAAGTGCTTTGAGCTAGCATGCAACCTTTGAGATACTTTGTTATATAAGAAAACAGTACTTATTATCATTACTGCTATATTTTGTAATGTTTTTCACCCTGCTGTATGCCATGTGTCCAAATATATGAATGAAAATTATAGCTTCTTAATTCTGGGATTTTTTTTGTGGTGTTTTTAGATCTTACAGTTTTAGTCCTATCTGTAGACCTATTCCTAATCCAGAGTTATTCTCATCATTATCAAAGAAAGTCAAGAAAGGAATAGGAATAATTTCCTACATTTTGAGAAGTGTAGGTTGAAAACTGAGTGGCCGTACTAATTTTCAAAATTAAAAGATGTGCTACTATTCATAATTTTATCTTCTCTTCAAAGGGAGTGAGAACAAAAGTGAAACATCTGCAACGGCTGTCCATAGACCTCCACACTGTTGAAACAATGAGCAAAATGTACCTAACAGTATGTACATAGTAAACAACTAGCCTTAACCAGAGTTGGAACTCATTATTTAATTTCCCATGGTTCTGAATGAAGGTGTCAAAAATCTTCCCAGAAAAAATTATGACAGGAATAATATCAATGTAGTATTAAATACATCTGTATATGCTTCTCTCATTGGCAATGTAATGCACTATTCATCACACAATTACACTGGGATGTTTTCAGAGCACATATTTACCATGTATACTGTTGCTTAAGAAATCTTAAAAAAAAAAAAAAATGATTCTTTATGAAAAATTCTTCCTGCGAATTCCTGTTTTTCCCCACACTTATAACTGCCGGAACTGTATAATTTTTCCAACTCTGAGCTTAACCATTTTGGATATTTCAGTTGAAACTCACAATTAATTCAAGCCAATATTGAGCATGATTAAATACCTCCAGAACAATTAGCCATTTCAATCTTACACATCATTTTAAGTGTAAGATAATACCTAGTAATATTAATTCATATTCCAATTACTACAATTGGATATGTATTTCTTAAGTGTGTTGTCGACTAAAAGTATATTTATGGTTTCCTGAAACCACGGAGCTAATTTTGGTTGTTTGTGAGCTAACATCTTTCTCAAGGTTGTATTGTTATTCCACTAATATCTCGCTGAAGGTCGTACAGACATATACACCAAATTACCAGGATAAATTTTTGCACATTTTTAAATCCCTGCTTAATTGGATTTGAGTGATAACAAAAATGCTTTGCGTCCATGCCGATTTTAATTTAAACTTCATTGCGTTATTTGTGTTAAGTGAGCTGCTTGGTTGATTGGAGGCAAGTGAAATGATCTGGAATTACTTATTTATGCTTTGAAGACATATTAAGCCTGAGGATATCAGATCTATGAATGGGATAAATATATTCCTCTATATCATAACTAAAGGCGATCCTTTCTAGATCTGGAAGTGTTTTCAATCTAATGTGTGGCTGAATACATCAATTCTATGATCATGCCTATTGCCTAAGTTCTCCAGAGTAAATTTTTTAGTTTTAAAGTTAGACTAGAGGAGTTTGAAAGTTTAGAGTAGGGGAGTTTAAAAGTTAGAATAGAGTAGTTTGAAAGTTTAGTGTAGAGGAGTTTGAAAGTTAGAGTAGAGGAGTTTAAATGTTAGAGTAGAGGAGTTTAAAAGTTAAAGTAGAGGAGTTTGGAAGTTAGAGTAGAGGAGTAAAAGTTAGAGTAGAGGCGTTTGAAAGTTTAAGTAGAGGAGTTTGAAAGTTTAGAGGAGAGGAGCTTGAAAGTTAGAAAAGAGGAGTTTGAAAGTTAGAATAGAGGAGTGAAAGTTAGAGTAGAGGAGTTTAAAAGTTAGAGTAGAGGAGTTTGAAAGTTAGAGTAGAGGAGTTTGAAAGTTAAAGTAGAAGAGTTTGAAAGTTAGAATAGAGGAGTCACTTTTATCTTATATTATCCTTACCTAAAATACTAAATATGTTATTTTCAAAATTTAAAGATTTCACATATATATACTCAGAGTTTTGTGCTCTTTTGAATAAAATAACATAATATAATAGAAACGTCTTTACATGCAAGTGTTTGGTATTTAATTTGACCGAGTGTGAAGATGTTTTGATTTAATTTCTTTTTTACAAAATTTCAGTCAGCTACAAAAAAATTCACTTTTATTTCTTATTACTATAAGTTCTAGTTGTTGATTGTAGGTTTGGCTAAGATCCCAAAAGTCAGTGTCAAAATCAACTAATCTCTTTTAAACATAAGGTACGTGCTTAAAAAAAAAGAAGCATTTACATAAGAAATGAGAGAGATACTGAATGCCTAATGCTACTACCTCAACTCCTCTCGAGTGATCAAGCCTATTTTGAAACGATAACATTTTTAATACTTAGTAAAACTCGACTGATTAGACTTCTGATGTTTTGTTATGCAAAATATATGAAAGAGAATATAAGTCTTATCAAATTCTTCATAGCTAGCTAGGTAACGACACGGTAAAAATGGGCAGTTTCCTCATAGAATTAATGAAAAAACAATGGATGTTTTTAGAGGCAGGTCTTGCATGCTTACATCACAAATTACTTGAAATAATTGACTTAGTGATTGTATTGATTTGTATAGGATTTCTGTAGTGACACACTCTTGAAAGCTTTGAACAAGCTGCATGCTGAAAAATTAACATAAACTTAAGCAAAAAGATATGTACGCAGTGATTTCATAATTGAGTTACCTATTCCTGAAGCAGACCACTCTGGCGGTAAAAATTGTTTGTCAAATGATAATAAACAATGCACATGTCCCTGAAGAATAATTCAATTTACTGCTATGTAAAAATTGGGTCAAGTCTGTTTGATATAAATAAGTAGTTCCCTTAAATCACTCATATTAAAGGAATATTCCCATGTTTTTTTGTAATATTCCATGGTTTTTTGTAATATTCCCATGGTTTTTTGTAATATTCCCTTGGTTTTTTGTAATATTCCCTTGGTTTTTTGTAATATCCCCATGGTTTTTTGTAAAATTCTCATGGTTTTTTTGTAATATTTCCATGGTTTTTTGTAATATTCAATGGGTTTTTTTTTTTGGTAATATTCTCATGGTTTTTTGTAATACTTCCATGATTTTTTGTAATATTCCCATGATTTTTGTAATATTCTCATGATTTGTTGTGATATTCCCATGATTTTTTGTAATATTCCCATGGGTTTCTGTAATATTCCCATGGTTTTTGTGATATTCCCATGATTTTTTGGTATATTCCCATAATTTTTTGTGATATTCCCATGGTTTTTGTAATAATCCCATGTTTTTTGTAATATTCCCATGGATTTTTTGTAATAATCTCATGGTTTTTTTGTAATTTTATTTCAAAGAGCATACTTTTAGAGCCAATTTGGTACAAAAATCAGATTGATATCATATTCCGTTCAGGAGATATAGATTTTTAAAGATTTCCCAATTGCATTTTAAAGTTTTTGTACAGTATGATAAATTCATGTTTGATGTCATAGAGACAATTCCATTGCAAATGTTTATGTATTTCTTTGAAAGTTAATTGGTTGTTTCTGTATGAATAGAAACAATTTTCTAAAAGTTATAGAAGTAGGGTATATTTGGCAATGTATATAAATACCTAACTCTTATCAATTTATTTTTCTAGCAGGTTTTACAAATAAAAAAGGATGATAGAATTGAATGAAATACATAAACTTTGTGGAGAATGTGTTGCTGTGATGTCATACTGAGCCTTATCGTATTCGTTTATTGGCATTTTTTGTGAACCTTAAAATTTGAATATATCTCCTGGTAGGAATAAACACATCAATATGATTTTTGTACCAAATTGTTTCTAAAGTTTCTCTTTCTTATGAAAGGTTACGAAAAAAAAACATGGGAATATTCCTTTAACATGTGTAGAAGGGTTGTTTTTATGACATTGAGAACTATAGCAATGTCATCACATATCACTTATTCACATATTGACTGTTGTTTATCTATAAATAGTTTGAGGATTCAGTTGGATGTTATTAAGACAATAGAAGATAAGAAGAAGTAGCTGAAGGCACATTTCCAAATTGAGAAAATTTGCATTTGCACTTGCTTGTTACATATTTGTTTAAATATTAATGACAAAAAAAAGTATTTGGAGAAGAAAACATAAATATTTGTTTGTTTGTTTGAAAGTACCTTAGACGCATAAATTAGGAAATTTGTTTTCTTCAATTTGGTTGTTTTGAGTCGTTTAATTTCACTATGTGTGTTAAGGTTGGAGACAGCGTACGATCTTCCATTCCATCTTGGTTGATATTGAAGTTTTGTTAAATTTAATGAAATATTTTTTAGAGTAAGCTGGTTCTCTTAAATTTATGATTCAAAGAACAGTTCATTTACCGGGGAGTGGAAGGGAGGGGGGGGGGGGGGGATTTGAGTGGCCCACAGCACCAATGGTCCCCAAAAAATTCAGTTCTCAATCCAGATAGAAAAAAGAAAGGAAAAGGGTATGGAGAAAGAAAAGGAGAAAATGAAACAAAATGAGGAAAAAAGGTGTAAGAGCATTTGGTTTGATATTGTTGTTGCAGTATTCTCCCAGCCCAGAAACTGTTTTCAAGACTTTCTATTCAAGGTCCTAGAAATCATGGTTTTTAGTTTGATGACATTTGCAGTAACAAATATATCAAGTGATAGCAAATTTTCATATTTTTTTTAATGTTATGTCTAAAAAATCTAATCAATGTTATGTTTACTTTTTTTTTTTTTTTACACTTTTTTTATTTGAAGCTAATTTCTAAAACTTGCCAATTTTTCCTCCAGGCAAAGATGCATTGGATTATTTATGGCTAGGGAGTTGCCATTCTGCCCACTGAATTAAAATTATTCAAGATGAATTCCAAAGATATCAAACGCTTAGATAGAAATCTTCGCGACATGCCGTGTTACAGTACTAGCTGTAGGTTGAAATATGCTCTCCCAAGTGAAATTGAAGCGTCACAGTAATTTGGAAGGTTAAGAATCCAAGGTGTGAAAATCTTTTCCAAGCTAAGCAACAATGGAATCTTGATCTGACATGTGTCGCTGCGTATTATGTTTAAAGGTGCTTGGACAACATTACGCCCAATCCTCGCGACAAATTTTCAGTCTTTCACCCGAAGACCCTCCACTTCGGCGGGTATAACTTTTAGACTCTGCTAGAAGCAATTATGAAACCCACCACAAATACTTCAGTGATTTTACACATCAGTAATTACACTCCCAATCATCTACATGCACACAATGGAACTTAAGTTTGTGGATTTGGTTACTGAAGGGCCAAAGCATACATGTATTGTGGGGCTGAGGATTCATTTAGACTTTTAAAAGGATATTTTCATTAGTGAGTTAT